>JAZGTK010001826.1:0-35825 GCA_036877625.1 Ambastaia sidthimunki | reverse complement strand
GTATTTAATGCAGGTTTTTCATTCACTTGGATTCAGTATATAGGTCAAACTGATTCTCATGATATGGCTGTATGTGTGTATGTGAACATTAGGGCCAAAGAGGACTGCTCGGTCCCAGAGGATCTCCTGGTAACCCTGGACAGCGTGTATGTTGCATTTACATTAAATTGTCACCATTCGTATTGTGTGAAATACAACAGCTAGACACCTCTGTTTTATAAACATACAGGGTCTTCCTGGAGTGGATGGACCACCTGGCCCTAAAGGAAATATGGTAAGGATTTATTCCCTGCTAAAACAGTGGAAAGCTTCTTCTAGTAACTCTAGACCAAATGGAAACAGTTTCCTGGTTAACTCTCATTTGCTGACGACCTCTGACCTCTCTGAATCTTTTTTTGTTGCCCACAGCAAAGGTCATCACTAAATTAGGTTCTTTAGATAGAAATACACTGTAGTCTTGGTAAGAGAGCACTAATGTCAGAGGTACAGAGGCTGCAGGGGTGAGATCTTTGACCCGGAGGTTCTGAATTTAAGGAGATTCATGTCATCTGTCACTAAAATATGCAAAACAGTGAGCAGTACATCAACTGTACATCTGTGATATCACTGAATTACGAACAGTTATTATTCAGTTTGGTTCTGTTTTACCTAATGATCAGCCTAACATCTCACTCCAAATACAGCTGCTTTTCATACTCACTGTGTTATTAAATTCACCAGTTACCCATCCCCAAGTTTTCCTTTTTGCCAGTGGTTTAATGATGCTGTAATAGATTTTATTACAGTAGGCTCCAACATTCAGCAAGGAAAGCCCATGGAAAAAAGGGGGATATGCAATTTACACGTGTCTGTTGTTTAACATGTTGAGTTTTTTGGAGTTTGAGGTATTGGACTTTTGCAGTGAGGCTGTTTTTCATATCTGTATAAATGTCATAGGCGTATAGAAGCAGTAAAGTGTGGTTGTAATAACAGTGTTTTGTACTAAAGTATTTCCGCTGGATGTTTTTAACAGGGTTCTCAAGGGGAGCCTGGACCCCCTGGGCAACAGGGTAACACCGGTCCACATGTGAGTATCAGTCTTTCACCTTTTGTCTATCCATATAGTCCCTTATTACTTCTGTATATCATTCTTTCTGAGAGCCTGATACGTTTATCTGATCATGTCTCACTTTTACTATTAAATTCTGCTTTTTGTTTTTTCTACCCACTTACTGTCTTATATATAGTTAATACAGAGCTTAATGAATTGCCAATAAAAGAAAGGGACAATGTTAACCAGCCAGAAAAATGAGTGATGAAAAAGAAAACTAAATTTGTTCTTACATTCTTCTCTGTTTCCACATGGGATAAATGCCCCTATTAAGGAAAATAACATTCCTTTCCAAGTCCCTGATGAGGAACATGATGGAAAAATATTACATATTGTTGGATCAGCATAATTAGTGTGAAATGGCAAAATAAGTTTGTTTTGATAAAAATTGGGTAAGAATACATTCAGTTTGGGAGGCTATAAAGATGTAAGTGTAGAATGTTTAGTGTTAACTATCTGTGCAACCGTGTTTTGGGTGATGTTTTTGATATCTTTAGCCTCAAAAAATAAAAATATTATAATGTAAAAATGTATAAAAATGTTATAATGTACATTACCTTTAATGCATTCTTTGGTCTTTCCATAAAATTAAATCATGGATAAAGAAAATTGTGCAGTGCCTCCTGACAAACTGATTTTTAGAAAGTGATATTGCTTTATCATTCACAGAAAACTCTTGCCATTTTTAATTAAAATAAAAACACCATTTACTAAGTTTTTTT
Organism: Ambastaia sidthimunki; assembly: GCA_036877625.1. Classification (NCBI taxonomy): domain Eukaryota; kingdom Metazoa; phylum Chordata; class Actinopteri; order Cypriniformes; family Botiidae; genus Ambastaia; species Ambastaia sidthimunki. Next base: position 34,013 of record JAZGTK010001826.1, on the reverse strand, counting down.
AAGCTATTTGGTTTATGAGGACACAGAAAGTGTCTGTAAACCATGTTTACATTGTTATGCACAACATTATACTTTCTGTCCTTGTAAACGACATATACAGTACACACACATACACACATACAGAATTGTATTTCCTGTTTGACATTCCTTCTCGATTTGACTGAGAAGTGCTCACACAGCTTTTTCCAATTTATTCTTTACTATCAGATTTCCTAACCCCTGAAGACTACATGTTGTCTTTTCATCACTCTTGTGTATCTGACTTCTGAAGCCTTTGTCTTTCAGGGTCTTCCTGGTCCTCAAGGCCCGATTGGTCCACCTGGAGAGAAAGTGAGTTTGAAGGAGAGCTGGCCAGCCCTCCAGCCACCCTCTTTGTTATTACAGACAGCACTGTCCTAACCCTATAAACAATTCAACAGACCCTTCGGTTTCCGAGCTGTAGGTTGCTAGACAGTCACTGCTGACTAAAGGATAACCACAAACACACAGACATAAAGACTCACTAATGCTTTAACATGCAGCAGATAAGCTTACACACATAACTGTCATTGGTTAGTCTCTCAGACAAGCATCTTGTCAAGGCTTCTGGAGGCCAGTTTGAAATGTGACTCCAGGAGTGGTGGAGTGTTTCCAGACATACCATGTGATTAGATCTCTTCCTCACTGAGAGTAAAACTATGATAATGAAGCTCTTTAGGATTGAAGTGCTTATAAAAGTTGCCCAATGAATCACGAGGGCACACCAGTAATTGCCACCTTAACTGTGAGCATTTTTAGATCTTCCTTTTTTTCACCTCTACCATTTCTTTCTCTTCCTCTCAAAGGGTCCCAGTGGGAAACAGGGGCTGCAGGGGCTGGCTGGGGCAGATGGGCCTCCGGTAAGTGGTTTGTTTCACCTCTAGTCCCTCTTCATCATCATGTTCACTTAATCAAAAACACTTGTATTATTGTTCCTTGCCAACCAGAAATCTGCTCAATGATGGTTTTGGCTTTAGAAGAATATGTCATACATTGAAAAGTTAATTAGAACTATTTAAACACTCCTTTTTTTATTGACAAGTAATTTATATGTCCACGAAAAAGTTAATAGTACAGTACAGTGCACGATGCAACACTGTGACAGCCAATCAGAACATATTTGTTTAATATACTAGTATGTTAAAAGGGACCAATGAGAATTCAGTGTGGGCGGGTCTTCTCTGTAATGCTGCAGAGATGGAAACCAAGTTAAACTAGTCAGTACACTAACTAGGAAGACAGTTTATAGTACACCATGCCTGACTAAGACAGTGTTATATGTAACAATATTCAGTACAGTGTGTATTAACTCACTCATTCCTCAAGCTGTGACAAAAGGTGACATATTGTATGTATACACTCTACCTGCAGACATTATATAGCTGTAATAAGATTTACAGATGTGGTGTTGTGAAAAGGGACACCGAATATCAAAGCTAAGCAGGTACTCAGAATGTTCAAGCTTGCAGATAATCTATGAAAATGCTGTTGTTTGTAATCCTTGAAACAGGGTCATCCTGGGAAAGAAGGCCCTTCTGGGGAGAAAGGAGCAGCTGTGAGTATATTTTTAGCTTTTTCCAATTAATTGTCACTCAGAGTTCCAGTTACTGACCACATTTCAAGTGCAAAGCCACCAAACACCCATAAGGTGTTATTTTGCAGCTGTTTAAATGTGCTGAAAAAGTGGAAACGTTTGTTAAGGACTGACAGACCCAGAACGACAACATTTTGATACCAAAATTAAAGCCATTTGTCTGTCTTTAATTAACATTTAATGTTACAGTGGCTCTTTTAGTCATTTAGGATTATAATAGCATTATATAAAAGGGAAGTTATACTATAATTGATTTAGTGTTAATTTTTTATGCCCCCTTGCTTATAGGGCCACCCAGGCCCTCAGGGGTCCATTGGCTATCCTGGTCCCCGAGGTGTAAAGGTAAAAAGCATGTTTTTTCTTTATCCCTTAAACGTGCTGTGCTCTGTTCTGTTTATTATCGCTTGTATTAATTGTTCTGTCTATTTAGGGTGCCGAGGGTGTTCGCGGTTTGAAGGGCCACAAAGGTGAAAAGGTGAGCAAATTTCCTTGTTTTAAGTTGGAGTGTTTAACTCTTACCTCTGTCTCTTACCTCTTTAACTATTTTAACAGACAGATAATAGAATAGAATTCTAAAAACGGTTTGTTAGTTTTGCCAAATTGAACACCTGTAATGACCTATTGTGCTTCAGGCTGCATCTTCTGTAAGTGACCACCTGGTGTCAGTGTTTCATTCACACAAACGCAAAAAGGCATTTTGTGTTGAAACACAATATTTTATAACTACAACAATAAATTCTCAAGTAAAATTTAAGAACCGTTTCATTGCTTGTTAAATCAGCATCTTGGCAATCATAGATAGAATTTAATTTAAGTCTTGTGGAGCTGGTATGAACAAGTTTCTTGCATTATGACCACTAGATGCCAGTATCAGCATGTAACTGATAAAGCTATTATGATTAAAGCTTTAGGTTTAAAAATTAAAATAAAAACATTTTCAGAAAATTATCACAAAAGCTAAATTTTCAGCTTAAAGGTTCATTGTAAAGTGTTAAAATATTGCTTTACTATTTATTATATATGTACTAAACCACATTTATATTTTAATAAATGATCCAATCTTGATTCCAGGGAGAGGATGGTTTTCCCGGGTTTAAAGGTGATATGGGTCTCACAGGTGACAAGGTGCGTAACAAGAAATTTGTATTACTTACTTTATTTCAGATCAACCAAGTTATTTTTTGCTGCACTTACTGTGTGACTATAAAGAAAATACTAGTCATTAATTTGAGGTGAGGATTATCTGTTTGGGTTGCTGTTTGTCTCTATTTGTGCATTGTTGTTGGTGTTCAGGGAGAGGTTGGTGTGCTGGGCCTCAGAGGTGAAGACGGACCAGAGGGACCGAAGGGTAAATCAGGTCCACCTGGAGAGATTGGACCCTTGGGCATGGCCGGAGAAAAGGTAAGTACACCTAAAACTCCCTAATCACAATATAATGGAAACTGTTCATTTCTGATTTCTCAATACACAGATTAAAAGTCATGGAAAAGTCATTCTAAAAAGATCAGCCCTGGAAAAAGCCAACACTACTTTCCTTTTGGGAGCTTATAGTGTGTCATATATTATTAATATGAATTAAAAATGACATGAGTTACTGAATCATAAATCAAAAGGTAATTCTAAACACATATTTTAAAGGTCAGCCAAATGTTCCATTACAGATTTCATATGGTTTTGCAATTTGTGCCGGCTGCTGAAATACTGTGTTGTTATTGTATAGAATATGAGGTTTGCTAAACTTTGCAGATCTTTGCAGTTTGTTTCTGTTTTTATTTTGTAGGGAAAACTTGGAGTTCCAGGATTACCTGGTTACCCAGGAAGACAAGGTCCTAAAGTAAGTCAGTAATAGACCTTTCATGTTTTTTGTTATATTGTAAATAACTAAATAATTTACAGTACAGTTTTGTGAGTTATTTTTATTATCTTCATTTCTCTAATACCCGATTTACATCCCACCTTTATTTTTGTAAATATTGCCCTCATACAATAGTCAGATTAATAGACATTGACAATTGTGAATCTATAAAATTGTTGTATGTATTTACTACAGCACTAGTTTTGATGCTGTTTTGTTTATAGTTTTAACACACTTTTTTTATAGCATTTGACACACAAGGCCCGGCGCTTTGATAGCCTGTGTTACTGAGTTAATTGGATAAACTTTTTTTCCATAACACTAACTACTTTATCTCTGCACTGTTTCATACTGCCTCAGTACTTGCTATAATCACCATCTTAAGTCCATCTATAAAGTCAATCTTTTTAACAACATTTCCTAAAATTATTCAGAATTTTCAGAATCTCTGCTAAAAGGAATTCACCCATTCTGGTTCAGACTGATTTATGTTGGTTTAATTAGTGGACTAGTGACTAAACTTGGTAGACCTTTCGGTGATGTTGAGTGACCTACTGTAAGTAAAGAGGCTAAGAGGACACCAGCACCCAATGCTGGGCACCAGCACACTAAAACGCAACATATGCTTCTTTTTGTAGCATGGCTATATCCAACACTTTCCTTAACTTTCAAGGGGTGCAATTTAACATTGAAATAGGTGCTTGACAGGTGCCTGTGTTTGCGTTTGTGTGTCAGCTGTGTTGACTCCTAAAGTTTCTTTTCTCTTCTTTTTTGTAAAGCATTATGGGTATTTTGACATCCTCTTGTTCAGGCTGTCAACCCCTCCATTTTTGTTGTGTGTATTTGCAGTTGTCTGTTTGCCTTTCTTTATTATCTTGTGCCGTCGACCAGCTCGTGAAGTAAATTACTAATGCGTATCCATTGTTAGGCTGAGAGCGCGGTCAGCATGCCCCTCTTTGCTTTGCCAAAATAATGTGACCTTCAATTTCATCTCCTGTCTTTGTGCTAACAAGCTCTCATCCCCTGTTTACCAACTCCACAAGCGAGTCCTCAGAGTATCGTCTGCATATCATTAGCATTAGCCGTAATGTTGTTGAATTATTCTTCAAGGAGACCCTCTGTCAGCCACCATAACTGCACTTTTGATCAAAGACGAGTTTTTGTGGGGTTGTTTCAAATGTGGGGGTGAATATTGGACACTTTCGAGTAGTGAATGTGTCATGTAAGATGAACACTGTTTGATCATCTGTCTCCGTCTGCAGGGCTCTAATGGTTTCCTTGGACTGCCTGGAACCAATGGGGAGAAGGGAACAAGGGTATGTATGAGGCCATTGCGTAAGACAAATGCATTTGTTTAGGCAAGCCACAACCTGGAGGGGCCCATTTCAGTTGTTCAGCTGATTTTTATTTCTTATACAGTTAAGTAGCGTTGGAAAACAGTGTTTATGGTGTTTACAGTTTTTCTAGTTGTAGTTAATGTAATGTAAACTCTGAATAAAATAAAGTATATTATTGCATAGTTGCATAAAAACTAGCTTGACTGTAATGTAACTAACTCGAGTTGTTTGGCAAGATACAGTTTCAAAGTAGTAGTTTTACTGATGAGGTCTAATAGGTGTACAGTACAGATATATTTTTGGCTTTATTTTGCAGGGTATTGCTGGCAAAGCAGGTCCAAGAGGACAAAGAGGCCCAACGGTATGTCAGTGAACAGCTTCCTGTCAAGTAGAGAAAAACAATGCTTTTGTTCACATATACTAGTGATACACAATGTTTATTGTGATTATGTCATGCTCTCAGGGTCCCCGTGGTGGAAGAGGTGCCAGAGGTCCAACAGGAAATCCTGGAGCAAAGGTCACACCTCAATCATCATGATTCAACTAACTCCATTTCTTCAGGACATTTTTATAGAGTCAATGCATTTATAACAGGAATCTTTGACTATTTCTATTCTTAGGGGACATCAGGAAATGACGGACCAGCTGGTGGACCAGGAGAGAGAGTGAGTTCTGGTTGAATAATTTCTTGAGGGCAGTTGTATTAACCCTTTCGGGTAGAAAAATATTTTGCTTTTTTTGTTTTAGTTTTACACTATTTATCTTTGTTTTAGGGACCCCAAGGACCTCAGGGCCCTGTTGGATTACCTGGCCCTAAAGGCCCAAATGTATGTGGTTTTTATCAATTTCATATGTTTTTGACAACTTTAATGCTGTTATTGCATATTTAACTCATGGCAGTATTTTGCCTAAAAACAAACGCAACTGTAATCATTCAACCTCAAAACTGTCTCATATGAGTGGAATACCATGACCTTAAGTGAAACATATTTTTAATCTATCATCTTGTCAGGTGAGAAATTGACACAATGTTTTGTTATTCCCTCAGGGACCTCCTGGAAAGGATGGATTGCCTGGTCACCCTGGACAGCGAGGAGAAGCGGTAAGAATATTTTTGTCTTACCGCAAATGTTTTTAGTGTACAAAATTTTTTTGACACTTTTTTCTGCTGACAGTGTCAAGACATATTGTTCATGGCAACACTGTTTTTCTGGTTGTAATTAAGAAATGTCTGATAGATTCACTTTTTTTCCCTGAACTACTCTTCTTTGTGGGTTTCAAGATTAAAATACTGCAGTATACTTTCTTTGATTTAAAGAAGTAGATATAGCAACATTATGAAAATGCATATTTTTTTCCAGACAGATTATTAGCTTTTGGGTTGGAGGCTCTTAAAAACCCAGCCATTTAACTTTCAGATATGTTGTTACTTGAATACATTGCAATAATGTCTCACAAAGACTATATTTACCTCACTATAGGGTTTCCAAGGCAAGACTGGACCTCCTGGACCTGGAGGTGTTGTTGGCCCACAGGTAAACTATCGCAGTTTCTGTTTAATACAAATAGAACATAACAGACCAACACATTGCTTTAAGAAAACATCTTTATTAGTTGGCTAAAATGTCAAATGAAAACAGAACATTAGCTGTTTTTAAACAGTTGATTTTATATTTAAAGGGCTCTACAGGAGAAACTGGTGCTGTTGGAGAGAGAGGCCATCCTGGATCCCCAGGGCCTCCTGGAGAACAAGGTCTTCCTGGAGCCGCTGGCAAAGAAGGTGGAAAGGTAGAGTTTGCTAAACATGTTCATTTCACTCAACTGAAATATAAAAAACTAGAAGAATTTGTTTAACATGCAATTGAAAATGACATCAACCAAGGGCTTGGTTATGCTTGTAAACAGAAACTGTAGAGGTTGGTGGCTTTAAGTGAAAAGCTAAATCTTATCACATTTTTTTCTCCTTGAAGGGTGATCCAGGTCCACACGGTGGATCTGGGAAACCTGGTCCTGCCGGGCTGAAAGGGTTTCCAGGACAGAGGGGTCTACCTGGTGCAGCGGTAAGAGTAAACAAGTTAATTGTGCCTAGCCAAATGTCCATTATCTGCCTAACTGCCTGCTGTTGCAGCAAATGCTCACACTGGATATATGCCTCACCAAAGGGCACAGTCATAACTAGAAGACTAGAAGAAACTTATGAAGATATTTTACTTGCGTTAAGACATTTAGTAAGCTTTTGAAGCACATTTTCAAAACTTCATACAAAGAAATTAAGATTTTATCTAGTCTCACATCCATTTCTTTGCACAATACACATTATTTATTGTACTGTACACCCCATAAACATTACTTTTCCTCTTTATTAAACACTATAGCAGTGTAATAAGTAGTTTTAGGATTTTGTAAGCCCAAGTTGTGTTTAAAACTAGCCTGTGCATACATACTATACATAATGATAAATGACCTCAAGCATAAACCCACAGTCACAGTGTTGTGCTTGTTAATGCAGTATAGATCTGGCCTGCTTTTGGATAGGAGATTCAGTTTGACATATTTATTATATCTTGCTGCTCTGATTTGGTACACTCTTAGCCTATAAATGACTTACTGCATAACAAATCACCACAATCTTGCAACTCAAAGGATGCATGTGGCCTTGTTTTTAGCTTACAAAATGGCATCAGCCTTGATGGATGTCCTGCAGTTATGTGTCTTCAGTAAAGACAGCGTGAGCTTGTTGCTCAATATGATATTGATACACAGAGCCAGTACGATTTCAACAGTTGATTTTGTTGTGAGTTGTTTTGATGTTTACTTTAAGCCTTAATGACTCACATTGTGCCTTGATGGCAAAAGATTGAGCTGGATCTTGGCATCATATGAGAATGTTCTGGCAGCACTGATGTAGGGAATTGTGGGATTGCCAGTTTTATAAACACTCTGGGCTGTATTTCCAGTGGATGTAAGGAGCAAACAGCTGGCATATACTAACACAAACACATGAGAGCACACACACAGAACTTCAGATGCCACTTTAAAAGAGTGTGCAGAACTGTTCTCATTGGGGAATATGGCATTGCTCTTGTGTTGCTGATCTAAATCTCTCTCTCTATTTCTCTCATGCACAGGGTACATCTGGTCTGAAGGGAGGCGAGGGTCCACAGGGTCCACCCGGCCCCATTGTAAGTACCTGTGTTACCATGGAAACTCTGCAAATGGTCAATCGCTTGACTTTTTTTCTATTACAAAAGTGACAACAGGCAAGTACTGGATGGGGCTCAGTCAGCAGGTGGAGATTTTAATGATCAGTAATGTCGGCAGTGGGAGCCAAGTTTAGTGTGTGTTATCAGATCCCACACAGTCTGATTACACTGAATGAGTCAGGCCTGATCCGTAAGACTGTCACCACATCAATAATTATATCTGAATCATGCATATAGTGTTCTAGTAATTAACATGTAGAGTCATATATAAAACAACACAACTCCTCAACTTATATTTTATACACACAGAGTGGATCAGAAAAACACAGACACTGGGGTAGAGGTAAACACACAAGGAGATCTTTGTACAGTGGCATGAAAAGTAATTCAGTAGAAACTTCCAAAATATTCTTAGGGTAATTATGTACATTGTAAAATGTATTATAAATAAACAACATGAAAAAAATACAACAATGCGAGTGGAATTGCCGCCGGAAGTAGAAAATATATGCTATAAAATAAGTTTTACAGAATGTAAGTGTGCTGTATAATTATGGTAATATTATTATCATCAGCATTACTATTATATATAAATTAACAGCTTTAAAAATAAATAAAATGGCCTGCAAAGACGTTACATCTTCTTATGAAATTATCCACTGTCTGTATTTTTTCAGAGAGCTCATAGTGCAGCTAAGACACAGCAGCACAGTTTAACCATCAAAGTTTTAGCTGCATGCTACATTAAAAGCCTTTCAGCTGGAGAAAGATGGATCAGGGATTCATTGTCTCTTTTGTTTAAAAGGCATCTGTATAACTCACTAAGTGTATAAAACGCTTAAAACAGAAGGATTTTGAGTCTGTGGCCCACCCAAGCCAATCAGCCATGTTATCTTTGCCTAAGCAGACCTCCCGCCAGGTTCTTGAAATGAATCACTGGCAGCAGTCAGCTTATCCTCAGACACATTTTTAAGAAAGAGTGGAGTTTGTATTGCAGGAAATGTGTATTTATATGTTAGTATCGGTATTAGATATTGTGTGAGTCAGCGCTGTATGTTTGGGTCAGTTTGATATTAGCCTGTGTGACTGGACATAATCTGTTGTATTGATGTTCCCAAGGTTACATGACTTTTAAAATCTAAACAGATTTTTTGAACGTATGGCATCACAGATTTTATAAACTTTGGAAATAGCTACTGAAAAACTGGGAATCATGCAGTTAAGGACTGAAGATTGTAAATCTGCCAAAGTCAGGCAAAAGATTCATAGTGTGATGAAGACTTTAGCTATGGAAAAGGCAGCAAAAAAAAACATGTTTATCCAAAATTAAAACAAAGTATTATAGACATCCCGATGGTTGGATCCATCCCTAAAGTTCATTTCAGGACATTTGTAAGAGTTCTTGTCATTTAGACTGTACCATGTTGTGTGCTGTCTCCAAAGTGAGGGTTTTATGTGAAAAACATTAGTTTAGTCTGTTGTGTGGGGCACAGTGGCCCTTATAATGTTTGGATGCATTAATACTGATGGCTAATGCAGTCAGATGATGTTTGTGTGTTTTAGCATGTGCTTTTGTACAAATGGGCACGTAAAAGCAACTGGATTTCAGTAAGTAAACGGAATAAAGACATCTCTTTGAGAGCTCTGTTTAGTACTAATCCTTCAGCACTAATAGATGCACTAATGGACCACATCGGAGGAAGACAAACACTCCACACTGGTGAAACTTTTGCCTACCAGCATGACCTTCTGAATCTGTACAGGACATCTGCCTGTCTACCAATCAAAGCACTGATACATAGATACATCTACAGAACAGCTATTCAGTGGCTGACTCTTCACACTAACGAAAGCTTATTTAAATATAAAACATATATAAAACAAAATATAAAAGTGTTAAATATAAAAAATATTAAATATAGTGTTTTATGATAAAATATAAATATAATAAAGACGCGTCACAGTTAATCTATATATATTAATTAACCCAGCTAACAGGGACTGTTGTAATTTTTTTATAATTTTATTTTTTTTAACACTATATATCATGTGTATGAATATCTGTGTGTGTGTGTGTGTGTGTGTGTGTTAGCTAATTGTTGGCTATGTTTTGCCTCTTTATGGTCATTTCTCTTTGAAACATAAAACGTAACGTGGATGGCAAGTTTAAATTCTTAACTTTTGTAAGAACAATCTATGTATGTATGGCAAAAGTTGTGTATAACAGCTTTACCACAAAAAAGTTGGATTGCAGCTTTAATTGAGTTCCAGGAAAAACAGTGTAAGAGAGAGAAGATGGACCATTTGTGCGAAATTGAAATTGTCAAATTGAAATGCTCAACATGGCTTTTCAGTTAAAACAACAATCACCTTTGTGAAAGAGGCTAATTAATCTAGAACATGCAAATTGGCTGGATCAGCTTGGAAGAAACTTTTTATGTGATTTGAACAGAGGAAGAAGAATTGATGGTGCTGTTGTTATCGGATTGAAATGCTAATTGGAAAGATATTATCAAAATGTAACAGTATTGAAACAGTTGAATGGACTGACTTGCCCTAAAGTCAGATTTTGATGGGGTGTTTGTGTCACAGGGTTCTCCAGGAGAGAGAGGTCCAGCTGGACCAGGAGGGCCCATTGGTCTTACGGGTCGCAATGGCCCACAAGGACCCCCGGGACCGGCTGGAGAGAAAGGTGCTCCGGTGAGTGATTAGTTTTTCAAACATATAGAATGCAGATGTTACCTTAAATGTTATATTGACTAAAAAAAAAAGGGTGGATTCAGGAAAATTGGGACACATGGGACACAGATGAATGCCACAAGGTGGCCAAATTTAATTCACCCTACAGAAAATATAATCTGTGCATACATAAAGCAATGCACTTGAGCTAGAGCTTTTATAGAAACAATAAGGGCCACAGGGCAAGAGTCTGAGTCCATTAAATTTCATCTTTTCAATAAACACATCAATAACTTAGAGAGTTTTACAGAACATCCTAACAAAAACTTTTTTAATTAATTCACCCTTTGACAGTACAGGATTAAAGCCAAAATCAATTAGTTGCTGACCGTACTTGTCTGCATAGTATAAAATACTTATTTCTTAATTGCCCTGGCTGCATCATTAGCTTTGTCTTCTCAGACTGCCTGTATTATACTGATGAAAGCATTTTTCAAAGGGTATCATGCAGAGTGATTGTTCTTAAACAGCTATTTCTTTTATTAGTCATTAATGTAAAATACTTTTTCTTACATTTGTACAGGGTGAAAAAGGACCTACCGGTCCTGCTGGCCGAGATGGCATCCAAGGTCCAGTTGGTCTCCCGGGCTCAGCCGGACCTCAGGGTCCACCCGGAGAGGATGGTGACAAGGTGCAGCACTGTATTCATAACTTTTGGCTCTTTATTTCCATCACACATCTGCTCACCTACTGTACCATGCAGTTACACTGCAGACAGAATTCCTTTTTAGCCACCACTATAACTAAACCTAACACAAAGCCTTTTTCCACAGTAAGTTGTTGAAACTCAATTCACGCATACACAGTTCTACACACTTGCACATCAAAATAAACAAGCATGCTCTGGAAGCTTAAGGCTAAGAAACTGGATTCTCACTAAAGGGTTCCGGAATCTACGAGCTCCCTGTTAAATGTGGAGTTGTGCTTCTTAACATCCTTATCACGTCCCAAGACACACTATTCTTTTCAGCTTTAGCGCCAATGGTGTCTGAGGGGCCAAGTAATCAATTAATTGCAAACACACCCCAAGGTCTTTAGTTTTACAGTTTAAAAGAATTCCTCTAGAGTAATGTTGACCGTGCTGTTGAGGCTTCAAGTGACCTTGAAAATGTTTGATGACAATGCAACAAGGAAAAACCTTTAAATGTGGCATCAAATTATGCCATTTCTAAAATCAATTTGTGTGATTTTTCGCAGGGAGAGGTGGGTGGACCAGGCCAAAAGGGAAGCAAAGGGGACAAAGGCGAACATGTAAGTTACTACTCTGAACAATTTATGCAGTTATTTAAATTCCAGTAGGCTTCAAATGTTTTTGTATTGCGCTGTATTGTTTTTTTGACTTTGATGCAAGATTAAACTTAATAGATTAAACCATAGAACACACTATTTCACAAAATTCTGCAGTTTAGGAAACTCTTTGTAATGCGGAGCTATAGCTACTTCACAATTAGCTCTTCATGTTGCTCTTTGCTTGTCTGTTGCTGTAGGGACCCCCTGGTCCATCAGGCCCTCAGGGTGTCATTGGAGCTCCAGGACCTGCTGTGAGTACCGAGTTTCCAACCTTCCATATACTGTATCTTCTTCATTACTTCTGCCAGTTTAACACCTACTGTACAGGTTTAACAAACCTCCCGATAGTTGACAGCCCAACTTAGTATCTGTTTAGGGTTGTAAGGTCTCGTGGTTCACAATCTGGACTGCTAACTCCAGGTTGAGGTTGCTCCAAAGGAGTTGTCCATGTATCCAGGCTATTCCAAGTTGCTTAAGATAGAAATATACATGAAATAAGCGTTTACTATGGCTCAGTTTGATCTGTGTCAAGCAGCCTGCTGTGTTGATAAAGGGAACAGTCAGTGGCAGGTGGCACACAGTTGATTATTTAAAGTTTATGACTCAGGCAGAACACAAGCAGCTGGGCCTCTGTGTTTCCTTGATGCATCCTCCTCATTAGCCCTTTAAAAGCTGGTAATTACACCTATTCTGTGCAGCTATGTGAAGAACGTTCTTGGAGACTGTTCAGCTGTTTAACCGAGCGACTAAATCTCAGATTCTTGGGAACATGGTGCAGGGTGCAAATCTTTCTTAGATAGCTCAGTGTTGTCAGTACTGCTTTGAAGATCACAACCTTTTATTTAGCTATATTGAGCTATATATTTTTTTATAGACCGAACAAGGTTATTATGCTAAAAGATAATAACAGATCCATTACACACACTTTATGCAGAGCATAAGATGTTACCTCTGGTACATGCTGCATAGGTGTAATCATATCTTTTTATGCCGCCTTCAATTTAAATACTAAATAGGAGATATCCATTTACTTGTATTCCATTTACATTTATTAAGGTTTTAGTTTCAGCTATTGTACAGTGGTTTAAAATGTTTATATATTTTGTTCACTTGCATTATCACAAATTACATTTTACAGCAGGTTCTGTGTAATATGTGTGTGTAATGCTAATGTATAGCATTAGCATAACTTCATCTATATAGTTAATATTGCATATAGTGCAATTGTTTTAAATATGTGAAATTACATACTGTGCTTTTAATCAACACTTCATTTCCTCATAGTCTCCAATACAAACACCCCATCATATCCTTCACTGATCTACCATTCTGATGATCAAAAGATGTGCATTTCCCACAGGCAGCTCTGTTATAACATCTCTGTTTAATGCATCTTAATTCACTGTCTGTTTGAACTGTAGAAATGGCTGTTTGTCCTCCTATCACTGACCCTGAGGAGCAGGCAGCTCCAAATATAAGACCCCCTTCTCATCTTTTCAATATCTCAAGCCTTTTTGATGTCTCAGAGAGGAAGATCTCGCCCTCATCCCTGTTTGCAATAGGCAGGGATGTATGAGAAGCATTCTGGGGCTCAGTCCAAATTCCAGACACTACTGCACTGTCTCGCCCATCATATTTTGATGTTGTCACTTTAAGCTTGTTTTCTTAGTAGATGTTAGCTGCCAGTGTGTGATGGTTATTTTTTTCTTGTTTGACTTGTTTTTGGTAGGGAAGTGATGGAGAGGCTGGTCCCAGGGGTCAGCAGGGAATGTTCGGGCAGAAGGGAGATGAGGGTCCCCGTGGTTTCCCAGGTCTTCCGGGTCCAGTTGGACTGCAGGTAATCGTCTACAATTACTTTCTATGTTTGGTGCCACACCTGCAAACACATCTATTATGAATCTGTTGCAGGTACATTTTTTTAATTCTTTAACTAAATTATTTAATGATTATTTAATAGTATATGAGACTAAGGCAATAGCAATCTTTAAAATTAGATTCAGTTATGTCACTCCAAGCATGAATGTTTGATATAGTCACTTTTGGTTAACCTGATATATAAGGCGATGTGTGTAACTTCTGCACTACTGAAGCACCCATATGTCCCATAAGTCATTTACAGAAATTACTGCAATGAAGTGTTTTGATTTTCAAATTCATTTTAAATGTTTTCTGTAGCCGGTCATCTGTGTTTTTGTGTCTGTGAGTTTTGATTCCCCAAACTTCCCTTCTCCAACAGCTGACCACTTGTGTTCTGAGGAGCCACTTTCATCAGTTAACAAGTTTTACTGCCATTTACAGTCATAATTTATTTTTTGGGGATGTTTTCATGCTTTATACGTTCAGAATTCATGACATTCCTCTCACCACAAAAATAATTTCTTTTCAGATTCATGACTCTTGAATGCTAATGACAGGAAGCCGTAATCTGGATAAAAAGGAGAACAGCAGCCATTTAGTTTAAAAATATTCCATCTTATTAAATTCTTAAGATCTTTTTTGGACCTCAACACTTTACCTGAGTAACTGAGGCTGTTACTCAGTACAGCAATATCCCAAAGTCACTCAGAGCAATTGACTACTAACTACAACTAATAGGAATAGTGAGTCATCTCAACAGTTATAATTTTTTTTGCTCAGCATCTCTTTGTTGAATGGCCAAGTGGCTCTTACTAAACCGTCTCTATAATGTTTTTTGATGCAAAAGAATTAACCGTTCTATTTCTATTTAGTTTTCTCAGATAATAAGGCAGATATTGGGCTTGATCAGAATGGAGACATTTTATTATTTTTTCAGAACAAATTGTATATAACTTATTAGGTTTCCTGACTCAGACAGTTTGTAAAATTCAGGTGATAACATTTTATCACCACAGTCCAACAATACGCAGTAAGATATGCATTATCTAGAACTAAAGGGCTTGCCTGCCAACCACAATGACCCATAATAGCCTTCTAATTGTGGAATGTGTTGACTATAGACAATAGAGATGTGTGTCGGTAGTGTTGGGGGATAATAATCTAAATAACACTCAAACCTCTTTAGTCATGCACAGTTATGTTGCGAAATTGCCCAGCTTTGCCTTTTTTTTTCATATTTTTGAAGCAGCGTCAGGGTCACACTGGCATTCGTAAGCACTGAAATGCAAACGTGGTAATTGCCATGAGGTTCCTTCTAGTGCTAATTACCAAAAATTATTATATGATTAATAGCGTTACACTTTGACTCAAAGCTGTAAATTAATATTCAGTACTGTGAGACTGATTTTTATTCTGAATCATCATGTTCATCATCATGTTCATCATTCAGATGTTCATCATCATTTGCTTCTAGGGTTTGCCAGGCACACCAGGTGAGAAAGGAGAGAATGGAGACGTTGGCCAAATGGTGAGTTCATGATGTTTGACATTTATTGTCATTGTATTACGTCACTGTACTCAAATTGTATATCATCATTTTTAATTTAGGTTTTAATTCAGATCAGCTTGTGCTTTAATTTCAGTATTGGTGCAATGCTGTGTGACAAACTGCTGTTTCTCTAACAGGGTCCACCTGGTCCTCCGGGTCCCAGAGGTCCACAAGGCCCTAGCGGAGCAGATGTGAGTGATCTGTAATATAATTATTACACGTGAAAACTTCCCCTAGATCAAAGTAAATCATAGATGTCAATGTTGTTTGATTGACAGGGTGCTCCTGGCCCTCCCGGTGGTATTGGAGCACCTGGTGGAAATGGCGAAAAGGTGGGAGAGCTCTTTCTCTTTCTAACATACACTTAATAAATCAACACAACATATATTCTGCCCTTATAATTACACATGTATAGTTATGGTTTGGATGATCAATGTTGTGTTGTCCTCAGGGTGAAACTGGTGAGGCAGGTAACCCAGGACCACAAGGAGAGCCTGGTCCAGGAGTAAGTATGTGTTGTGTTGTTAAACATGATTTCCCAGATGCTCTGCAGATGTATCTGACCTGCATCTAATCTATTGATGCTCAGGGATCCGCGAATAATCTATTAACATGCAGGGAACGTACTGTAACTTCAGAAATGCTTGTTTTTCTTTGCTCACATAATGTTAATTACACTAAACATATTATTAGAACAGGTTAGGGTTGCTGTTCGTGGAAGTGAATACATTTTTATGGTACTCTACTTTATAAAAGGACAATTGAATATTTTCCTCTAACTTATATATGCTGAAGTGAACATGACTTACATTCCAGGTGGTAGCTGTTGTCATCATCATTTTACACTCCGGTACATTATTGTGTTTACAGCCCACTGCACAGACCTGTTTATGTAATATCAGCATCTTAAATGCTGATGTTTGTCTGTTGGTCTCTATAAGTTTGGAGCTAAGCAGGACAATTTCCCATGCTGTAGATTTCTGCTTACACTCACACTTTGCATTTATTGGTATTACTTATGTTCAGAGGTTTGCAAACATTTCTAACCTTAAGAAGTAAAATGTAACACATTCCAGACTACTTGTTTTACAGCCATAAAAGAGAAGCCACATCATGCAGGATTTTGGCTTGGTAGACTATCCAAAGTCCCTGTTGTGGACTAGAATTGCATATAGAATTGTGGGTGGCTAAAAGTGTATGTGACCTCCTCCATTCATTTAGTGCAATTAATTATTAAAAAATACTTCCATGACTAACACAATTTTCATGCCCTGACTTAGTGCTTCATTCCCTGCTGGTGCCAGTTTAGACCTTGCTGTTGTTTTCCTTAGCGCTGTCATTTATTAAGAAGATACAACCTTCACTGCTCTTTGTATAACTATGACAGACATGTCATAGTTAATCAGATTACCAGCTTTGAATTACACAGTTATTAATGAGCATTATATGAATTATTGTTGGGGAGGAAAGCAGTATATTGATAGTTGTTGTATTTTGTCTTAGGGACCCAAAGGTGAAGTTGGAGAGAAAGGAGAATCTGGTCCTCCTGGAGCTGCAGGACCTGCTGGTGCAAGAGGACCTCCTGGAGATGATGGCCCCAAAGGAAACCCTGTGAGTCCCAGAAAACCCTGAACAAATTTCTGTAAAACTGAAATGATTCTTTATGATGATCATTCATTTTCTTTGTTATTTAGGGTCCTAGTGGCTTCCCTGGAGATCCAGGTCCCTCCGGAGAGCCTGGTGCTGCTGTAAGTTCTTTATGGAGGCATTTAGACCCAAAAAATTATTCTGTGACTCTGAATTAGTCTCAGCAGGGCCATTTTCTTAACAAATGTTTTGAGAAAAGTTAGGCTCTGAATGTGTTAATAATGCAGTATGAAGTGTCAGGGATAAACTCATTTGTGTGTATACAAATCATACGGAGCTTGTAGGAAATAAAATATAGCAAAGGGCAAAGTTGTAATGTAGTTGTTTCACACAGGGACTGGATGGCCTTTCTGGAGACAAGGGAGATGACGGAGAGGCCGGTCAGCCTGTAAGTAATAATCAACTCTCACTCAGAATCATAATTCATATTCAAATCATAATGAAACTTTCTCAGTGTGATAGTTAATGTGCTGAATTTTCACACCACAGGGTCCACCTGGTCCATCTGGAGAAGCTGGTCCTCCAGGACCCCCTGGGAAGCGAGTGAGTGTTTGAACCTGTGATTCAGCAGATAATTTGTTCATTTGGTGTTATTAAAGGTGCATGCTAATTCAGACATCACTATTTATATTGCTAATACTTAAGGCTGGAGATTTTAACAAATACTACTGAAGGGAATGCTAAAACCATTGAAGGGTCAGAATAGAGGCACTTGGGTGTGTCTTGGTTGACGTTGACCACAAACACGCCCTCGCGACTGCATAACAGTTTATTAAAATACACTCTAAACATCTTAGCAATGGCATAGCAAAGCCCTGGCAACCAGTCCCAACACTTTAGCATCATGACGCAAGGGTTGCACACCCAAGCACCTCTCTCAGAGTTTATGAGTCTCTATAAAATGATATATAGAGAGGAACAAATGTATTTTTAACAGAATGATAAAAACAATGCATCTTTAAAAGCAGGATTTTATTGCATTTTGGTTTACATCTGCAAATTGTTCCCAAGTGATTAATGAATGCACGGTGTGCCTGACAATAATCATTCCTGTGAAATGTCTGCCTAACATCAAACCTGTATAGAAATTAATGGCCTTATATCCGTTTGCATTCTTTAAGAGCAGGGACTGAGGCTGATATTTAGACAGTTCTGTAATAGAATATTGACCAACAGTACTTGAATGACAGCAGTGTGATGGCCAAAAGGAAATAAAGTTGTCAGTGTCAACTGCAGTGTCATTCTGAAGTTTAAAGCAGATTTCTCTTAACTGTAATGATCTGTTGCATGTAATGCAATGGACCGTCATAGATTGCAACAGATCAGCATGGAGCACCAACAGATATTTTTAAATAATGAATCATACAATAGTGTTTCTTTACACTATTGCCCCAAAATGCTACAGTCTTATTTTCCAGTGGTCAGATTTGACCCAACTTCCTCAGTAAGTTGTTATTCTTCTTCTAAAGATAGATTCTAAACAGATTACAAATTACAGTGGACTCAAAACTTAACGTTAAGAGAATTTGGTTGAAATGGTTTTCTAACGTGAGGTTTATTGCCATGCGTTTGGCAGGAAACAAATTGGGATGCTTTTAATGTATAGACTTGTTAGGCTTTTAGACTGAAATATTGAATTGTCCCGTATCAGCAGAGCCGTGAGCTAATAGCAATAAAAATGCATTACAGGTCTTTCCATTTTTACCCGACTTGCTTACAACTTTAAATTGGTCTGTGCATGAAGCTGATTCATTCTCCAGAGCTCAGCTTTTCTGTGTCCTGAATCTAAATGTGCACGTCCGTATTGATTATGGGCTTCAGGGAAACATTTCGGCCTGCTCTGTGTTTGTGCCTACGCTGCTATAAAACATATATCAACATTAAGACTTTCACTAGTTGAACTCTGATCTATCTAAATAATGATACATAATAGTGTTCAAAAACATGGAGACGGTGATGTTCAGTTTCTGAGTGTCTGCCCACTCCATTAGCCATTACTGGTTGTACTATGAGCATGAACTCTTAATAGAACTATTCTGAATAGATCAGATTGCTTTGCCGAACACAGACTTCATCAAAGAAATAAAATGGACATAAGAGATGTCTGTGAGCAGCCTGCAAAAACTCTGCTGTTATAAATGCGAATGCTGTCGTCATGCTTTTATAAAATGTGTGACTGGGGAAGAAAAAGAGAAAAGTACATTGTCCTGCGTTTTTTATGGTACATTTAGATGCAGAAACAACACTTGAATAAGAGTATGAAAATGTTTATTAACAGAACGTGTTTACGTTATTTACCATATACTTTTTCTTAAGGAGTTTTTTTTTTTTTTTTCCAAAAAAATAAATATCTGAACATCCTTTAAAACTAAATACATTTCCATAAGAAAATGAAACAAAAGTGTTTATCTTACACAGTTGTGCTGTTTAAGTCTGTTTATCTTGTTTAAGAATGTTATTATATTAAAGTTATTATTTTGCATTGTGCTTATTCTTGATTCTTGGTTAGTGGTTAGAGTTTTGAGCCTTTGTTTTCTGTTAAGGGCCCTGCTGGTCCAGCTGGTACAGAAGGCAGGCAAGGAGAGAAGGGTGCAAAGGTAAGACTATCTGTTTTTCTTAAATACCACCTGAACAATCAAACAGCATGATTGCCATTTGTGGTCTTGAGCTGTTGAGTTGTTATGTGTGCATGCTTTTGTGTGCTAGACCCTTATATGCATATTCTACATTTTTAGTTTATCTAGGTAAAATAAAAATTCATAAAAAAAAATCAATAAACATTATTATATAGCTCTCTGGAGCACTTTTTGATTTGTCAGCATTTTGTGATCAAATGTTTTAGCATTACAAAAAAAAAAAATGTATAACATATTTGTGCTAATTTAATGTCTCTAATATTGTAGCTTACCTTCCACATAATAAACTTAAATCAATGTTTCATGTCATACATTATTGCTATTTTTCTCACACAGGGAGAAGCAGGGGCTGAGGGACCTGTGGGCAAAACGGGGCCCGTGGGCCCTCAGGGACCTCCAGGAAAGTCCGGTGCTGAGGGTTTACGTGGAATCCCTGGGCCTGTGGTATGGAAACTCCTAATTTTGTCTGTGTAACTTTCTGTGTGTTTTGTTATGTTAGAAAAACAGTGCACAGGAATATTACAATTTTAATCATTAGGTTAGATTTAGATTTGAGAAGGTGTACAGTGTATTAACATTCACAATTGTTACTGTCTTTTGTCTCAGGGTGAGCAGGGACTTCCTGGAGCTGCCGGCCGAGATGGTCCTCCTGGGCCATTGGTATGACAATACCAATATAACAATATAATTTTATACTAAGAGTAATGTACAGAGTAATGTTTATAGTCATTTTGCTTTGAAATGAACAATGATAAAATGTATCTGTTTTCACAATGTTTAGGGGCCTCCTGGTCTTCCTGGCTTGAAAGGTGACCCTGGTTCTAAGGGTGAGAAGGTATGTTGTAACTAATTTTCATAGCAAATTTGAGATCTTAAATGAAGCAAATCTTTTTCTCTTAAATTTAAAGGTGAATAAAAAACACATCAAATGAAGTCCTCAGATCTTTTGTTTTTGAAGTCAGGAATAAAGCAGAAAATTGAGTTACTGGAACAAAAATCAATGCTAAATTACAAAGAAACAACAGATGGGAAAATTAAGATATCAAAACATATACCGGTGTAGATAGATTATTCTTACAAAAGTGTTCCTGTATATTAAAGATGTATTGGCATTCTTGTAAGGCTGGTCTAAAACAAAAATGTTATCACAGTATGTTATTAAATGAAGTCTCAAAGACTTTAAGTCAGAGCGTCTCCTATTCAGTGAGTTTCATAAAAGAGTTTTTCTAAGTATATGCCAAGAATTTCTGAAGAAATCTGTCATAAACCTCTAGAGTCCTACAGTTTATGCTAAAAGTATTCATGTGTATGGACGAACTATTACTTGCAATAGTGCTGAGCTCAGTTGAAAGTTTGAGAGAGCAGCTTGCTTTACTTGCATCTCTAAATCTTATAATGACACGGCATAAACAAGCTCTTAGTGCTGGATTAAATACAGTGGCAGACAAAGATTAAACTGTTACTTTGCCTGCAATACAGTAATCAATGCAGTAGACCTCTGTAAATCTGTTTTATGAGGGGATACCTGGTGAGGTGCCAGAGTGTATAAAATATTCATATTGCCAAGAGGTAACTTTACCTGTGGCCATAAATATTAAGTGTTGAATGCAAAATATTGCTCTTCAACACATCATAGTTGCTTTTTGCCTTAAAAATTATTTTATTGTTGCTTTGTTCTGCTTTGTTGTTTCTTTTTTGGCATAAAGATACAGTTATTTGGCAATAAAACCTTTAACCAGGATTATAAAAAAAAATAAGTTGATGTAAAGTTGATTTACAACAATAA
Source organism: Ambastaia sidthimunki (assembly GCA_036877625.1). Lineage (NCBI taxonomy): Eukaryota > Metazoa > Chordata > Actinopteri > Cypriniformes > Botiidae > Ambastaia > Ambastaia sidthimunki. The sequence goes on along the minus strand of JAZGTK010001826.1, from coordinate 12,502 downwards.
ACCTTGTTTATAAAACAAAATTTAGTTCATAAGCTCATTTTTTGGAATATTCTTTAAAGGCTGATTTGAAATGTCACTGTTTTTTTCAGGGTCATCCAGGTCTGATTGGTCTTATCGGTCCTTCCGGTGAGGCTGGAGAAAAGGGCGACAGGGGGCTGCAGGGACCTCAGGGAGTGGCTGGAGGCAAGGGAGATGCTGTAAGTAAAGGCTCCATACACTCACTGTTACTACTGTGCTGTTTCTCTGTTCAAAATTGATGTTTTGATAAATGCTAAACACTTAGAGAATTAGTCTTCTAAGTATCCTCATAATGACTATACGTTGATTTACAGATTGCTTAAACAGAAATGACAATGCCCAGAGATTATACTGTAATCGGTATTATATGTCCTAAGTAAAATATTTCCCTAGCATACTACTCAGAGAATTCAAAGAAGATGTTGTTTGAGAATCATATATCATAGACAGTTAATGGATTTCTCTCAGTAGAGACTTAATGACTGGCAAATGATGTAAAAGTAAAATGTCCGAATTGACCATAATTCATCTTGAATACATTTGCACTTACTGTATTGGCTTTTGTTAATGATAGTCTTGCCATTGTTTATTTTAATCGAATGCATCATTCATTGATTTATTGACTGCAGGGTCCTGTTGGTGGTTCTGGTCCTCTTGGTCCTCCGGGTCCTCCTGGTATTCCTGTAAGCCACTTCTTAACTCAAACACTATGATCATTTCTTACATTGATAAGCAAAAGGTTTGCTTAATTGGTTTCCTTGTCTTCCTCTATCCTCAGGGCACACAAGGACAGAAGGGCTCCAAAGGATCAACTGTTAGTGCTAAATTTCCATCATATGGAAAAATGGAGGTTGTTAATATTTCTCAAGTAATCACTATGTTTTTCATTTTCACAGGGTTCAGCTGGCCAGAAGGGAGAACCTGGCTTGATTGGACCACCTGGACCTCCTGTAAGAGATACATTATATTTTGTAGAAATAAATCAAATTGCATTGAGAGCTTTTGCTGGAAATCATATTAAGGGTGCAGTAAGTGATTTCTGAGAAATGCTATAAAAAAACACCCAAACAAACAATTTTGTGAATATCTGCTAGATGACTCTGTATAGTTTTTTTGTGTTTGCACATAGTCCTGGCACATCTGCACATGTAAAAAAAGGAAAAGACAAAGTGGAACATACCAATCGCTCTCATACCATATAAGCAATGTGTATGCACGAGCTGTTAGTCATAGGCTGTCATTATTTTGACGGTGAAACAGTGAAGGCAGGGGTGTGTTGTTATATATGTCAATTTCAAATTTCAACAGCATTTCTCAGAAATCATCTTCTTTTAAGTTAGGTCAGAGTGCTTCTGTCTCATTGAGGTTGACCCAATAATCACTTATTCCATTGTCATTTATCATTTAGGGTCCACCTAGTGACATCATCCAGCCCCTCCCCATACAGACAAATAAAAAATCAAGGAGGTCACCTGACATGCAGGGTGATGATGCAGTGGGAGTGCCTGATTATGGCATGGAGGGAACGGAGGATGTGTTTGGCTCCCTTAACAATCTTAAGCAGGACATTGAACGCATCAAGTTTCCACTGGGAACCCAGGACAACCCAGCCAGAACCTGCAAAGACCTGCAGCTCAGCCAGCCAGACTTCAAAGATGGTGAGAGAAAGTTCTGAGTTTGTGTTTACTTTATTTTTATAAAGGCATAAATATCAACTTATTTGAGCCTTTGATATAAATACGAACTAGACTTAATATAGTCTAGCATTGAAACTGATAAAGAAAGAGGAATGGAGAATAATATCTTTCTTTAACTGGAGCAAAAGTATAGATTTTTTTCTAACTTGCCTGTTTTGGACTGTAGGAGAATACTGGATCGATCCTGATATGGGATGCACGGGAGATGCCTTCAAAGTTTACTGTAATTTCACAGCGGGGGGAGAAACTTGCATCTACCCTGATAAGAAGTCCTCAGGGGTAAGAGAAACACTTCTTGATCAACTCAAAAATGAAGAACATTCTTATTAGGGGAATTGTATTATGGGAAACTTCCTTTTGTTTTAGGTTAGAATATCAAACTGGCCAAAGGAATCGCCAGGATCTTGGTTCAGTGAATTCAAGCGTGGGAAAATCGTAAGTGGCCTGTCCTCTCTTCCATTTTAAAGCTCAGAAACTTTGAATCAAGGCAGTGCACCTTATTGTAAGCTTAGCTTGTTCAGACTGAGACCACATCACATTTTTTCTTTGCCCCAGCTGTCATATGTGGATGTTGAAGAGAGCTCGATCAACTCAGTCCAGATGACGTTCCTCAAGTTGCTCAGCTCTTCTGCCCGGCAGAACTTCACTTACATGTGCCATCAGTCTGTGGCTTGGTATGATGCCAAGGCTGACAGCTATGACAAGGCACTGCGTTTCTTGGGCTCTAATGATGAGGAAATGTCCTATGACAACAACCCCTTCATCAAGACTCTTTCAGACGGCTGCTCGGTGAGGCTTCTGCTTCTCAAAATTCACTTCAGTTACTCTGTCATTTTATTATTCAATGCAGTGACATTCTTACATTTTTATACATGTCCAAAATATCCCAATACTTATCTAGGTGGTTATATACTGTATGTATATGTGTGTGTGCAGTCATGTTTAATTAATATACAAATAATATCATTTTTTTACCAATTTACTTTAACATTTATAGACCTAATATAAAACAGATAATATATACTAACAGTTGTATCATGACCTAATGTGTTCCTCTGTTTCAGATGAAGCAGGGATATTCAAAGTCTGTGATGGAGATTAACACTCCTCGCATAGACCAGGTGCCCATCATTGACGTCATGTTGAATGACTTTGGGGAATCTAATCAAAGGTTTGGTTTCGAGGTAGGCCCAGTCTGCTTTCTCGGCTAAGGGACACTCCCCTCTACCTTCAAAGCAAAGGTCAAGGAGTGTGGCCATCCAAGAGCCCCCCACCCCTGGCATCAGCCACCTGTCCCATACTTGCGCCACAAACACACACCAGCACCCTCACTGTGTAACCTGAAACAAATAGTTTATGTGGGGCTTGCTGTCACATGAATAAAACCCACTATTGGAATAACTGGAAGAGGACATGAACTTCCTGGTGGACAGTGGCGTACCATTAGGAGAAGATGGTTCCAATCCTTCATCTTCTCATCACACTATCCAGACTTGAACCTTTAGGATACATTTTCTCATTTCCAAACCTATTTTTATTACTCATTATTACCAATTCTATTCTTGATCCCAGCCCCACTTGCTCTTAATCTTGATCCTAATCCACTACCAGACCTTCCAGGCAATCCAGATTTTGTTCCCAATCCCAGTATTCCTTATGGATCTTCCTCCAGGTGCTGCTTAGAGAAAGACAGACACAGTGGTGTGCTGTTGTTCTAAACACTCAAACACTTGAAGGTGCTATTGAAAGTGCATTTTGGGTAAAACTGTAATTATTACTTTGTACAATGCTGTTCTTTTTTAATTGCCTTTTAAATCTTGCATGTATCAGAATTGATTTTAAGAAATATTGGTACCTATAAAGAGACTTCTATAGGTATCTGTTTTACAGTAAAACAGCCTTCTTTACAAGATGGCAGTCCATTATGTGTCCCTGCCAACTATAAAATAACCCTCAAGCATTTTAAACCATCAATATTTGTAATTATAAAGCATCCCTTTTGTTAATATTGTAAATGTCTCCACTGTATCCAGGAAAATAAGGGTATTTGGCCACGTCTAAAGTAGAATGAGGGATTGAACTGAAAGACAGTTTTTTATTGTCTCTTTGAGGTCTGCAGATTACTTCTAGTTTTTAATGTTTGCCGGTGATAGCAGTGATGCTGTGGTAATCAATGACTCTACAATGCAAAAGAAACTTGATGAATAATAACTCAATGTCAGACTGAATTTCTTCACAGTATACCTCAGTCTCCTAAAGGAAGTGTCACGTTTAAAGATGTTCCACTCACAGAGCCTTGGTTGGATAATCAAGTTAATATATTTGAGGCAGGGAATTTTTAATTAAAAAGGCTGTTTGTTAAACTTTTCTTTCTGTGATTGCTATAATTTTCCCCTTAAAAAATGGAAATGGAAAACATTTTGAGGTGCTTCATCAACTGTTTGTCAATATATTAGATACAGATTCTGGACAGTATTGTATTCAAGGTGATAATTGTTTAGTCTTAGTGTGAATCGTTCCTTTGTGATACATGCATTATTTTCTGTGCTGTGTATGTCCAAAAGCTTATTGCATTGTAGAAATTTATATTTAAAAATTCTTTCTGTGGTACAAATGTGTTCAGGTCTGTGCAGTTTTGTGATAATGAAGCTGTTCTTTTGATTGCTTTCTTTTACCTCTAATGTGTTTTGTCTATGTCTCTGAAAACCCTTCAAATATTTGACAGCAGACTCACAACATACACATGTGTGTAACATAGTTATAATTTATGTAAAACTTGGAATAAATGATCGGTATGTTTCAAGTAGATAATTGATTCTGTTTCAGTTTAACTAAAAATCAGGCACAAATTAATGCTAGGCCTACCGGGCACGTGTCCAGACCACTAGACCAACGAGGGTCATTAAATGGCCGAGGGGGATTGTGGGGCCCACACCCACATCATGCCCAGGTCACATCAACATCATAATCTTTCCCTAAATAAATTACATCATTTCAGCCATAAGGAAGATGTGAAGCATGTTTAGGCCACAAAGCATGTTTTGTTGATGTAGTAAAATCACTTCTCATCAACTAGATCATTACATTAAAAAGCTGAAAATGTTAATCTTAGATTGTGATGTTGTTTTAATATTTGATGTTGCCATAATTCTTTAGGAAGAACAGTGACTGTGTTAATTCAGGTGTGTGTGTGTGTGTGTGTGTGTGTGTGTGTTAATGGTCATGAATTTTGTCAGCGGTAAGAAACAAAACACAGAGCATCTGTTTTTCATCACACAGAAAGTACATTAATAAACTTCCAGCTTTATTATTCTCCATGTCTGCTATAAGTTTAATAATATGTGACATTCTGTTGTATTTGAAATGGTGACAAAAATAGGAAATAAATACATTAGTCTTACTGTAACACATACAGTATGCAGATTGTATGTTTAGTTTGAGGAGCCGTTAGGACTTTGATGAGGATGGTGTTCATTAATTAAGAAACCGTCTGTATAGTGCACATAGCCAGTCTGAATAGAAACCTTGGCATACTTTTAGTCAAAATAATTTAATTACAGAAGTACATTCAAGGACCTGGCATTAGATCAACTTTTTGTTTTCTGTTTTGTCTTTCTGCTCTCTGATTGATGTTTTGTGGTGTAATTGAATTTGAAACAGTGACCAGGGTTCTACAGCGCTGGAAACCCATAAAGACAAATGGATTGGCCTACACAGAATTTCCATACTGTAAACAGACAACAGAAAAAACTTCAAATGTTAGTCACTCGCACACGCCCCACCTCTTGTATGTTTACCCTCAAATTGCTGGCTTAAAAAAAAGCATTCTGGAAACTTGCGCGCCCAATTTTTCTATGGTATCATTGACACCATTTTCATGCATAATCATTTGTGCATTACATATGTACCTTTCAATGGATTAAGGTGATTGAAAATTTAGAAGTTTCAAGTTTGAGATTTTTTTAAATGTTCAGTATTGTGTTCTTTTTTCTTGTTTTTAGGTAATTTTACCTTACAACTATGTAGATCTTGTGTCAGAAAAACTTTCAGATCAGTAGCCATCTGATGTCACTCACAGAACATAACTCCTCTGTCACCTCCGGCGTGATGAGCTTACAGTCCCTGCCGTCAACTGCAGTGCAGTGCTAGTGATCACCGTACTAAAATGTATACATAATGATCTCACATCAAAGGTCCTGTGACAGCTACTTGAGAAAGATTGCCTTGAAACACCTTTATTGCATTATTCATTCCTTCTAAAACTTCAAAGGTACTAGATCACTTTAGAAAAAAATTATTCCATTTCAGTGTCCTCAAAGATTCAACCTTAAGAAAAGTCTTTCTCCTTCAGCCTGCAAGACACATCCAAGAGGCAAACAGTATGTTTTTAGCATACTCAGTAGCACCATACTGCCTGCATTACAGTAATACGTGTTGTTTTCCAACTGCTTTTTTTGACAGCCTGAAAACATTATAAAATTATGAAACATAATACCAGAATACTTCAATTCTAATATATAGTAACAGCTGTGACATGAAACACCTGTTCAAAATTTCACAATTTGTTTAATATGTAGTAATCATTTCATAAAAACAATACAAAGGGCTGTATTGTTTGGTGCAATAGTTTTGATGTTAAGGGCTGAACAACAGCTATGCAAGGTGGTCTATTTTAATAGTATTGAGAATCATTGTTCAGCAGAGTCATAATTAACTTTTTAACATTTTATATAATACATTTTTGCAAAATTTTAGCTCACGTTCTAATTGTAAAGTGAACAATGAACAGTTAAGTCAGTTAATTGATTTTATTCACTGAAATTCAAAACAAACCAAGAGATGAACTGATTAAGTGTGAGAAAAGTGAGAATAAGACATTTGGAGGAGAAGATGAGCAACTGCACATGACTAGTGCTTATCTGTCCTCTCGCTGCTCATACCCAAATCTGGAATGTGTTTAATCATCATTACAGTTTGAATTTAGTCATGGCTGAAATATTTGACAGTAAACTCATTTTTCAGGACACAAACTTCTGACAGAGGCTTGAATCTTGCTTAAGCTCCTAATTCTTCAAAACAAAAAGTCTTATTCTGTCCCTGAATACACAAAGCATAAAATACACAAATCTTTACTAGTAGCAGCGGTGGTCATATAATCTTCTAAAACTTGATTTATGGCTAAATGTTCCACAAGCAGAAAGTCCATTATCTTTGCCTTTCCTGGTGCCTCTGTGTTTGATGTGTCTAAAATAAATCAGCAAAGCTTATTTGCCTTTATTGAGGCAGCTCCTGTCTGAGCAGTGATTGGTGAGATGGTCTTGCTCATGAATAATGTCTGTTCGTAAATGTTCTGTGTGTGTGCGAGAGAGAGAACATTTGTTCTAAGGTGGCCCTTAGCATGCGGCCACCTCTTTCTCTTCCTGTTTCTCTGTCTCTTTTGTTTGCATCCTTTATTTCAATATCCTTTCTGTGTATTTTAGGGCTGTAAAAACACACTGTAATGAAAGGCAGCAGGCCATTAGACCTGTTGAGGGAACCAAATGTCCCATTCTTGCACTGGTGAACCTCAGCACAGCTGTTTAGAGTCAAACAGTTGTCAGAGAGGAAGACGTTTACTTCACACGCTGTGAAAACCCATTACAATTCAAACTGTATCCACCCCAGTGGGTGAGATGAAAGCCTCTTTCTTCTTAAATAAAGACATGTTCTGAAGTAACACAATAAAAACAACTTAAAGGAAGCTGTCTGACTGAAAATTCACCTAAAGGGAAAGCAAAGGCTTTGGACAGCATAAATACTCGTCTAAATAAATCGTTTGTTTTGTAAGGGTTAACAATAGAAGCTAAGAGAAAAATTGTAAATTCACCACTTTTGTTAAATGTGCTCATTATAACTACATACAGTTCATAGTTCATCCCTTCATATATTCAGGTTTTATTTATTTGTAGTATATAGACTAATGAGAAAGATAACTGTGCTCATTGAGGCAGGGATATTGATTTTTTTCTCTCTATCCGTTGAAACGGCTTGGCTTGTGGTATGAAAATAACCTCTGTGAGGTTTTACACAGTTAGAGTGATGTGTGCACAGAGGGTGGACATTTCCTGCCAAGACCAAGGTGACCCTTGTAGTTCTTGTAACAAGTAAAGATACCCGACTTCAAGGATGTTTAAAGTTAAGTTTAAACCCAACTTGTTTGTAATTGTTTCGTAATATTTCTGAATGAGGATTCCTTAAATGAGTGTCTGTAAAATGATATAGTCAAAAAGTCTTTTCATAAGAGAACAGATAAAGAGAGGAGCTTACATCTAACAAAAGGACAGACTAACATTCATGTTGCTAAGCAACTAATTGAGAGCCTGGGCTACAAAAGTGCAATAAAGTTCTAAGGAACTTCTCATACATTTTAACATATACAGGAATATGTGTCTGGTGAAAATATGCAGAAATGCTTGTTAGCTTACATTGAGCAATAAATAAGAGTCATCAAGTCATGTTAGGTTTAATTATGTTTTGTGTATGAGGGAAAGTGTTTATTTCTGTTGTTTATTTCAAATAAACATTTGAATGCAAATATGCATGTTTTACAATACTTCTTTTGAGGTAGTAAGTATAATAAAATAACTTAAATTCCTGTATATACAGTAAATGTTTTAGATGTTTTTAGCATGTCACACCACAGGACATGTCAACCATGTACCATATATTTATATATTATAAAGTATTAACCAATTGTGGTATTATATCAGACTATATCAGCAACAGAGACTGTATGAGCTGCTTTATCTTTACTGCTTTGTATTGTAAAAATATTAGAAATATATTATATCTAAGTTGTTCTTTTTTTTAGGATTGGCTAATGAAAAACTGATCCTTTGCAGAAATTCTTCTAATGATGTAATATCCGCTGTGCGAGGGAGTCGCAGATCTCTCAGCTCCAGCTCAAACTTTTCTGTCCAGAGTGGCTGCGCCCGGAGCGGCGATGACAGCGGACGCACTTTCAGCGCCTCTGTCGAGGATCGAGATCCCGAGATATTGGCGAGAAGTTCAATCTGAAAGCTGGGAGAGATTGTGATAGAGTCGGATAGAGACTCGAGGCAGAATGCGGGCGCTGTTCGTGGTGCTGAAACCGCTGTGTGTGCTCCTGCTGTTCAGCTCCTGCCCTTCCGCGGTGAGTGCTGAACACTTACTTTAGTCTTTACATTCTAACTTTATATATCTGAGTCCAGCTACAGTCATATAAACATCATGTGAGTATGCAATACTGGATCTATATACAGATGTGTATATATATATACAGAGGGTGTCTTATGACGGATCTTACAGGATTGTTCGTTCTTTCGCTAATATCTTGTGCTTAATGTATTTAAGTGACAACAAAGTGGCCAGAGCGAGATAAGAAATACATTTTTTTATAAAAGTTGATATGTTAATAAATATTGATAGATATTGAAGAACAGGATTCTGTTTTGCAGGATTATGTTGAAAGATAGCAAGTGAAAGAAACGTCACATTTTCTATTTTAATTTGCAACTTTCTCTATGATTGTATCATGTCTGTACTGTATATAAAACATTGGCTGTGTTTTTTTTTTGTAGTTTAATAATAGCCATATTTGTTAGTCATTGTAAGTCAAACATGAGGATACTTTCTTAGGTTCTTCGTTAGTGTTCTGAGGATATTATCAACATTGTTGTTAGTATTAAATTATGTGAATTAAATTAAATTAATTTCCTTACTGGGCCAAGGTCAGATTATTAGCCAAATAACATGATAAGTATAATGTAATCTGTGACTGGACTCTAAGATGATCTGTAATATCTGCAAGAGGAGATGAAACCTTTCATCCAGCCACTATAAACCCAGCTGCAGGTCTGCTCTGAGGAGCGTAATCCCTCTCATAATGGTGCTGAATAGCAGGAAGAGCCCATCCAACTTGGATATGTTGCAATTTGCTGAAATTGCAGTTAGTTGTTGGTTTCAGCAGCATCAGGAAGTGTGTCAGAGTCTGTGAAGAAAAGTCTTCTCTTTACAGCCTTTTTTGCAGCTCGCCTGTGAAATTCAAGTCCTCAATCTGCCTTTCATAGCCTGCCGGGGGAAAGAGAGAGTGAAATAAATGAATGTGGGTGTTTACAAAGTTCTTTCATTGTTGCAGACAATCTAGGGACATTTTGGGGGATGAATGCATGCAAATGCTTTCTCATAAAAGTTTTTGATGGAGGTGGTGTTGTATGCAGGTTTGGGCTGCTGTGTTGAACATGCTTGACTTGGTTTCATTACTGATGAGCCAATGTAGGACTCAAAGGGATTCAAATGATCAAATGAAGATTAAGTGGAATGCGCAATAGCTGCATTAGTTATATTTCCCATGTGCTTTCTTAAACGCAGCTGTCTTACAAGATCAGTATCTTATAAGGTCAAGGAATGTCTGCAATTTTGAATATCACTTTAGGCTTAATATTTTACTGGAAATATAAAGGATGAGGGCCATCCTCGTACAATCAAAAAATATGACGTAGGGCTTTCATTTAAACAATGATATTGTTCCCATTGGGGTGGAAAGTTTACAGAACTCGTTGCATATTTATTTTCTATTCTCTACCCATGAATATAATGTGCTGGATTATAAATTAAAAAAATAAATAGAGGATATAAAAAACAGTTCTTGCCTGATTGTCACATTGTGTGCCACTAAAATTCATTGTTTAAGCGATAATTTATAATTTTAATATGCTTTTTGTTCGTAAACAAAAACAGCTGAGATACCTCATGCATGCATGTGCTCTATGTATGTTTGTGTGTGTTTGTGTACAGACCATCAGGCCAAAGGAAGGCTGGCAGGTGTATAGTTCAGCACAGGATGCTGATGGACGCTGCATCTGTACGGTGGTGGCACCAGAACAGAACTTGTGCTCCAGAGATGCCAAGAGCAGACAACTCCGCCAGCTACTGGAGAAGGTGTGTGTGCACCATGCTCACACGCTCAAAAGAAATCCACACGCAATGTGCCTATATTCACCCTAAAGCCTGGTTGGAAGATCTGGTTCGGTTAACAAAAACTCTCATTGTGGTGATAGTCTGTCAAAAGCATTACTGCTCACCATTGTCATCTGCCACAGGCTTTTCCGCAGCTGACTGTGGAGATGCATAAAGATGATGATAATGCACAATGCCCTGAAGGGGGTCTTCTCTTGATCTTCTCTTGTTCCTGTGCATTGTGTCTAATGTTTGGTGATCGCTTTTGGCCCATGAGATAGCTCAGAATTGTATTTTGGTGGATGGCACTGAATTGTGGTCAGTGGTAATTAGATTATCTGATAACCTTGAATATGAAAAACATGTAGGCTGTCACAGTTTTGTCTATTTTAAAATGGTCAGAGAGGAACACTAAGAGATGTATATGGTGTATCTCAATTCTCCTCATTGAAATTATAGAATCCTCTGAGCCATTGTGCCAAGGCTGATTTACACCGGTGGAAATATAATTTAAATAAATTGCATTTCCCCTTTGCAGTTTAAGGAATGATTAATTGAACCTAACTTCATTTTGGCCCATTATCCTCTCTTAAGATTCAGAACATGTCACAATCAATAGAAGTTCTGAACCTGAGGACCCAACGGGACTTCCAGTATGTCATGAAAATGGAGAGCCAGATGAAAGGACTCCGATCAAAGTTCAGACAAATCGAGTCAAACCGAAGAACATTATTGACTAAAAACTTTCAGGTGAGCTACCATTAAAATCATGGCTCTGGGAAAATCAATGTTCTTTTCTAATGTGAACAGGATGGCATGAAGAGCTAAAATCTTGCCCATTAATCTGCAAAAATCAAGAATTAAATGTGACTTCAAAGCTTTCCATCTTTATGCATCAGTTTTATTTAAAATGATTATGTGTGGTTCAACACTCCAGGAAGTCTTGCAAACCTGTCAAGGTTATTTCTGGACAAACTGTCTAATGCTCTTCTATCTATTCTAGTTCATGTGAGCACATTTCCCCTTATGTGACTTACATGCATTTTTCTCTGCAGGAGCTAAAGGGTAGGATGAATGAACTTAAACCTCTGATTCCAGTATTGGACCAGTACAAGACTGACGCCACACTCATTTCCCAGTTCAAAGAGGAGATCAGGAACCTGTCTCTGGTTCTAACCGCTATCCAGGAGGAGATAGGAGCATATGACTATGAAGAACTTCAGCAGAAGGTTTTTGGCTTGGAGGGAAGACTGAGAAACTGCATGAACAAACTCAGTAAGTTTCCATATTTTGGAACAACATAAAACCCAATGGCTTTACAGAATGTGATAATTCCTCTGAAGTGTATTTAGACTGAAATTATAAAGTTGATGTTTTGTTATAAATATATCAATACAGATTATGTCAGAATTTGCTTTTGGATGTGTTGACATGGTTATTCTGTGTCAGCCTGTGGTAAGCTGATGAAAATCACAGGACCTATCACCGTGAAGACATCAGGAACAAGGTTCGGCGCGTGGATGACAGACCCTCAGGCTTCAACTATGAACAACAAGGTAAGTTATGGGTATGCATGAGTTATCTGACACATACACTGCAGAGTGCAAAACTTTATCCCATTTGTTGCCTCCATCAGCATATTAAAACATTCTTCAATAAATGGATCTAATCAACCCTAAACTTTGAAGCACAAAGGAAATGAAAAGTACAAGAATGTACTTCAGTTGTTATGATGGAACTGTGAATGTCTCAATTTACATATATTCACATTTAATATAGCATCTACAATTTAAATACAAATTTTAAATGTA
>JAZGTK010001825.1:0-35831 GCA_036877625.1 Ambastaia sidthimunki | reverse complement strand
TTAAAATGATTATTGATAATTTACTAAAAATATGACTTGATATTTAAAAAGAAAGGTGTTTATGGTGCTTCTTACAAACTTTTATATGTTCTGACAAGGTAATGTTTGGTCGTCCAAATTAAATTTATTAGTACCTTATTTTGAGCTTAAAATTCATTTTATTTGATGAGAATCTTAAAGGAAACATTGAGCCATACCGTTGCTACGACATATGCTTTCATTTAAGGCAATGGACACAGACACTTACCCGCAGTGACTTAGACTGATATACATATTGTCTTTCCTTCAATAAACAATACAGTTTGCATTTCATTCAAAGCAATTGTTTAGCCAACAGTAATTATTCACTGGCTGTACAGTGTAAACACCTTTAAAAAGACAAATAGCCTATAGCTATAATGCAGCGACTCTGACTCTGAGCAGCTGCCATTATTTCACAGTATCCTGCCCACTGCCCAGATCACTGCATGTGTACGACTATGTGGTTTCTGAAGGCTTGCCTCTCTCCTAAGTTCACTTGTTTTCTTTAGCGTAACTAGACACCTTTTCCCTCCAGGACTGTTTTTCAGTAAACTAGCCTATATCTTCTGCACAGATGCTTTGTCACTGTGGTAATCTGTTAACCGTTTTTACACAGAAACACAACTCTTAAACACACAAACACACACGCATATAATGCTCACACGTGCATCAGATGTCCACGTTAATACTATAAGGAACACACATACAAACACACATCGGTAGGGCAGACAGCATTTTGGATAGTTTACCTTGTAGCCTGTCTTAAGTGCTGATTGTTTCGGCTTGTCTAAGTGATGCTGCTGGTTTGGTGTCAGGATCTGTGTGCTTGATGGAATATCCACACTAAAAGATAAACAATGTTAGATTCAGCTTAGAGGCTATATGACAGAATTCACTGCTTCCCCATTAAATGAAATAAACACTGTATAAGCAAAGTACTGTTATTGTCACCACAAGAATTCATTTTAGAATTTAACAAATTTGAACACGCTTAAACAAAACCTCACAAAATAATAATAAAATGATGTTATATACGTATGTATGCATGTATATGATGTCAAAAGCATTTTCATAATAAAGGACACACAAAGAAACCTTCTGTTTACTAAACCAATGTTATTCAGAATCTGTGTTTTGAACACATTTATTTACATGGAACAATCAGCATTTCAAATGTATGTATAAAAAAGGGAAGCACTCAGTATTTAGTGTATACACAGTATCATTCAGTGAGTTTCAGTGATTTAAATTGTAATGTAAACTCTGTATATTCCAAGTCTTTTGAAAGCATATTTAGCATAAATATGTTTTTTTAGCATAAGATTTTAGCATAAGAATGTAGCAAGTATTAAAAGACATGATTTCATATTGTTGACGTGGTACATTATACGCAGAGGCTAAAGTCACGTTGCACGTTGTTAGCTGAGGACATTAATGATGGATTCTGTAGGTGCACTGAAGTGTGCAGTTTCAACCTCTGACACTTTAAAGTGACAGGAACATTTTAGATGGTAGTCTGTCTGCTTTCACTCCAAATCCCCCGCTGTGACCTCACACTGTGGGGCAATGCAGAGGGCTGTGTGCTTCAGCACCTGCAAATGAAATTAAAACAGATTAATCAGATTAATAAATAAAAATCTAAAAATAAACTAACATGTGACCTCCACAAACAGTATGTAAAAGCTGCAATCCATAACTTTTGCCTCTCTATCGCCATCTCTGTTTGAAACATAAAACTGCACGTTACTTTACATACTTTTTAATATACTGAAGTCAAATAAAGTCAAACTGACATTTCACATAAAATCAGAACTGACAACTAAAGTTATAAATCATTATTAAAGTTTATTGTTTTAAATCAGGGTATGTACTTAAATGTTTTTAATCAAATAAGTTACGGATTGCAGCTTTAATGCATATTCTTAAACCTTCAAACCTGTCTTGTTGATTGGAAAAGATAATTTTTTAAGAGGATTTGATTTGGGGGCATCAGAATGCATACGGGGAAGATAAAACCTCCAAAGTCTAACAATACAAATCATCAGAAGTCATAATAGACATGAATCATATGCTCAAGGCTTTCATTTTAATCTGCACATGAGGTGCATGAGACCATTGAACGCTCTTTTGTCACTCAAGCCGTGTGCGTTTCCCATGCGTTTCTGCTGCTTTCGTCGCATTTGCATGAGAAAAGCCCAGAGAGGCGAGTGTGAAATATTCTTTTCATGCTCTGCTAAAGTATGGAGATCCCTGTCAAGGCAAAGCTATCTTGTTGTGGCTTAGGTTTGTTTTGAGACCGCTGCATTCCATAGGCCAAGGTTTTATGTCATGTAATGGTTTTCCATTTGCAAGGCTGGGCCTCTGCAGCTGCAGAGCCCATTAAAAGTTGATTGACATCATTCTTTGAACGTTTACAGATCATTTGTGATGTCATATGGTATGCGGTAATGGATTTCGGTCAAATGCAAAAACACTTGTTGAGTTTCTTTAGTTTGCTTGGGAGGCTGACAATATTTAAAAATGAACGTTTTCTCAGTTTTATTACTGTCCTTTAATTTTATTTTCAAATTTTATTTTTTTATTTAATTTAATTTGATTAATTATTTACTCATCTTTATATTGTTGCAACCTTATATGAGTCATTTTGTTGTTTTTTTTAATGTTCTGGTCACTCTTTTTCATACAATGAAAGTAAATGGGGACAAGCTCTCAAATGATAAAAGAAGCATCGTAAATGACTACATGTGTTCTTAAGATGTATAATAACTGTATAAAGTACAGACTGAAATGAGAGTGACATCATTTTGGGTGTATTGTTTCTTTAAGATGCATTCCTGCACACACAGCATTCTGGTTTGCTGAATAATTTCCTTCTTGGACTTTTAAGATGAGCAATGGAGAGGGTGGGGGTGTTTTTTCGGGTGATGTTCCTTTTTGCCCCCTGACACTGTTGTGGTTAAGGATTAGAGCATAGAGGGTCTTCAGCCATCTCCCCCTTTCCCTAAACAATCACCCCTCCCTGCCCCCCACAACCCCTTTACCACTCCTTGATACCCCTGGGGGTGGGGGAAGGGCATATGAAGGCTTTATAGTCCAAGAACTTTTTACTCATTATGCTTCTAAAGTCTTTTGCTCAATCAGTGGAGAAGGAGGGTAACACCCCACACACACACCCAACCCACCCACCCAAATCACACTACCACCCCTCTTCTCTAACCACACACTCCGCTAGCTAACAACATTGCACCAAACATTGAAGTCTCCTAATGTTTCTTCCAAGTACTCAAAACAAACTGAGATGTCTGTTTATCACACACTAATGACCCTAAGACAACAGGCTTAGTGTTCTGGGCCACAAGTTATTTCGTTTTCAATCATCTGTATCTTGGGCTGTTCTAATGAGTTCTGAAGTTTGACTTTATTCCTTTGTAAGGAAAGTTCATATGATGCTGTTCCAGTAGCTCAATGGGTAGAGCATTGTGTTAGCAGCGCAAAGGTTATGGGTTTGATCTCTAAGAAACACACATATTGATAAAATGTATAGCTTGAATGTACTGTAAGTCGCTTAGTATAAAGGTGTATGCCAAATATATATGCATAAATGTAAATGTAATATAATGTTAGCACATCCATATACTCTATAGTGTCACAATCCATATGTAGCCACATTTAGCTGTTTATTCCAGATTATTGTTTATTATATAAATCCGTGTAGTAATTTTACATGATACAGTTATAAAGTTATTTAGAACTTAAAGCTTAAAAAGTCAGTGAACCCAGTTCATTAAGGGTTGTCTCAGACTTTTCAGACCGTTCTCGATTCAATAATTCAGTGAGTTCCTAATTTGAGAACCGCTTAATTCAATTACATTTGCGAACGAATCTGATTTTGTAAACCACTTTAACTGATACATTAAACAGATCTGATACAAAAGTAAGAATCATCATTAACTGGACATCACTGACTCCCACAGAACCATTACATCACTCTGTCTAAACACTTGTTGTTTCTCCTTATTAGAACGCTAATGAGACGCCCAGTTCCTCTTGACCTCCTCATAAAAGTAACTTTGTAATTACATGTTGTAGTCTTGCAGGAACGTTGACAATAGGTATTAGACAAAGTAGCTTTTTTGTTTAGTTGTGTTCTACACTGAGGTTAAGTTACAGCAGCATAGATGGAAATTAGACTTAAGTTTGCTGGTTCACAAGAGCCCTTGTGTCTCAACAGGCTCTTCATATGGTTTGGTGGAACCTGCTTCTTGTGCATTTGGGTCTTTTCTGTTTCTTGTTAACAAAGGAGGAAATCTTATTAGTGCAGAGCTCTACATAGTGAGGGGGTAAAATTACAGTGTTTAATATTCTCTAACAAGCTACCTCAAAACACAAAGAAGGGTAGATAAGTATTCAATTAAAGTTAGTGTAGAAGGTGGAATGGCTAAAGTGGTTTAGCTTTCTATGAGCATTTTGATCTGTGCATAGTATGGATGAAAAATGCACACTCATAATAATTTAAAGAATGCACATTCATTATTTACACAAAATGTAAACATAATGTACACTACCCTGTGCATGCTCAAGGTGTGTAGTATACACAGCAAACATTTGGACACATGAAAATTCAATTCATGTTTCTCAAGATTTAAAAAACAAAAATGTAGGTGTTTATATTGAAATTAATAAGTAAACATTTGCATGCATGCATAAACTTTCCTTTTTTTATTGTTAAGCTGGACTGGATAGTAAAAGAACAAAAGTGTCCTGCATACAGTTCAGTTCAATTTGTTTGTAACATCCTTGACACAGGTGTAAAATATACAACATGGGAAAATATAAGCTAGTAATAATAAAGAATAAGTGTGACTAACCTTTGACAAGTAGTGCACAAATACAGCAAGTTATTTTAGTTTAAATAAACACTTTTTGATATCAGGTCCTAATTTCTTTATGGAAAAATTACAGGCCTACTATACAAACTACAGAGCATCTACCGCAGTTGTTAAAAAACAATCCATACCATTGAAACGTGGTTCCCATACTACGCTTCACCATCCAGAACCAGTTGTGTCTCCCAGCACAGTGGGATTCCCGATCAATGTCTGTGGTTGCCAGGAAAGGGGATATAAAATTACTTTAAAGTCAACCTCTTCACCTGAGTGTGACACTTTCAACACCTTCGCTAGGTTATCAAAGCACCTCATAGGGTTGTCGTCTCCAGTTGTGACAGCAACAGGGTGGCGTGAGGTCAGGTCTTGAGATCAGGTTATAATAAAAAATGTTGTTCCCTTGATAGGGCATAGGTATGGTCAAATAGAATCAGGACACCAACATTTTTGTGTGAGATTTCTGTAAGACACAAGACCCAAAAGTCTTGGCCACGTAGTAGTTAATAAACGCATTATTGCCCAGGAAAAAATTGTCACAACATGGACCTGCCATTAAACAGAGTACTGTTACATTCGAATAACAAAACAATTATGAAGCATGAAACAATTTATGACAGCACAACTGTAAAAGTTATCAACAGTTACGGTAATTAATTAATTACAGTAAAAAAAATTACAGCAGTTAGTAAAACTAAGTTTAAAGTCCCATCTTGCGCTAATGTAAATTGTATGAATGCGTGCGCTTGTAAAATTCAAGGTAAATTGTATTGTATTGTCTCACCTATATATTTATAAAACAGAAAAGCATGTTTTGTAAAGGTTAAAAGCATGCAAACACTCAAAAGCGCGCTTTGTAAGCAGAGTGGGCGGAGCTACGCGAGAACGCGGAGGTGTGGTCGCCGTACAGTGAGGGGTTAAAAACACGTGTTGTAGTGGAAAGTGTGGAGTTCACCAAAACTGCGAGGGAGTTGTGTGGGGGTCACCAAATAACATATCACAGGACTATGCCATCCTACGCGCTAAATCAGTTTATTGACTTGGATGACGTCTTGTGCAAGGTACATTTTTCGTTGAATGAATGAAAGTTGAGAGTTTGGATCGTTTGTGAGATGTTTCGCATGGCGAAATGCATGTGATGAATGTTTTGCGATCATACTGGACGATTCAATATCAGGTTTATTGCGTTCGATTTTCTTTTCTAGATTAAAAACTATATAGTGCAATGCGTGTTGTTGCATGTAAGATTATAAAGCACAGTGTAATGGATCTATGTAAGGTAAATGATGCATATTCGAGGCGATCAGATAAAATGTTGCTAACAGCTTCTCGAACTTGGGCCACGGGTGAGCGCCTTTTTTAAATGTAATCAGACATTGGTTATATTGTGCTAGTTTTGCATGCATGCAACTGGAAATACGGGTTGGAAGTGTTAAGTTCTTGTTGCAGTGTTAATACAAAAAGCCAAAATATTGTTAAAGTTGCTTTCTTTTTTTAAACGTAAACAATGTGGTTGCCCAGTCTTCAAGGGCAAAATGTAATTGCACAACGCGTTTCTTTGGCAAAATTTTGGTTTTAGTTTATAGATACGCCAAACAACGTAATCTAACGCGATTTAAACGTTAACTTTAATTTTTAGACTGAAACCGCGTTTTATTGTCCCGATTGCATTAATTGCACCCATGCGAGTTGTTGCTAAGCTTTTCTGTGTGAACAGCGAGACTCTTGTCTCATTTTCTTTTACATGAATAACACTGTTTGTTTTTCTTCTCCCCTTTTTAGCACCTTTTAAATCTCGATCTCCGAGAGCCACATGCAGCAGCTGTAGGATACAGAAAGCCTGACAGCCCCTGCACGCTTTCCTCCACTGGTTCGGGACTGTCTCTCGACAGCATGGAGAGCGGATCCATGAGCTCGAGCTATTGGGGTCCTCAAAAAGTGTCATCTCAGTCAAAGTGTAACAAGATTCCCTTCTGGTCCGAGCGCTCCGTTAGCATGGTTGAGTGGAACACTGGAAGTCTGGGTTGGTCCTCTGCTGAGTCCAGTCATTTAAAACAGCCATTGGCCACATCAGGTGCCGCATCTCTCTCCAGCTCATCAATCTCAACCGCCTCGTCCCGCTACAAGACTGAGTTGTGCCGCACGTTTGCGGAAAGGGGGATGTGCAAATATGGCAGCAAATGTCAGTTTGCCCATGGGTCTGAAGAACTGCGAGACCTCAGCCGTCACCCTAAATACAAGACTGAGCCCTGTCGCACTTTCCACTCCATCGGCTTCTGTCCCTACGGCATCCGTTGCCATTTCGTGCACAACCCTGAAGACGATCAAGCACACAGATGCCCCCAGACCTCGAACCCAACAGTCCAGCGGCCTCCGCTCCTCAAGCAGAGCTTCAGTTTCTCTGGGTTTCCCACGAGCCCCCAGCCCCTGGATGCCCCTCTTACGGCTTCTTCATTCCTTCGAGCACCTTCTGTCTCCACTCCGACCTCCACAACAATCTCTGATCTCCTCTCCCTGGCATTCCCAGACATTGATCCCAGCACCATTCTGGACCAAGCTAAGGAGCTTCACCCTCAGTTCTTATCCTCTCCAGACTCTGGCTGCTCCACCTCTGGATTGACTCCCACTCTGTCTCCCACCCAGCTGGTTCCCTCCCAGACTGAGGGCTGCTTGACACGGAGCCCCACCAGTGGAGCTTCTCTGGGCCCCAGGAGTTCATCTCACACTTCGCTGTCAGACCAGGAGAGTGGCAGCTGCAGTTCATCCAGTAGCATGAGCGGATCCGAATCCTCCTTTGGACTGGAAGGAAATGGACGCAGGCTCCCCATCTTCAGTCAACTTTCTGTACCTGATGATTTTAGCTTGTGTGGCAACTCCAGCACAAGCTTCTTCCTCTAGATGCTGTGAAACCTTGCTGATCTGGGACTGAACTGTATACTGTGTTATACCTACTGTATTGTATTGGCAGTGCTTGACATTTTAGTTAAGCTCAGAGTATGAAATGCACTGTTTAAAAGTACTGAGTTGCAGTTATATTGTATGAGTGGATGAATTGTACATTTTTAATCTGCATGTTTTATTTTTGATGACTGCTGCAGAAATAAGAAGGGGAGGGAAGTGCATTTAAAAAAGCGTAATTGCAGGATCCTGTTGTCAAGATGTTTGAGAAATTCTTGTGCAGCTTCTTAAGGTGCATTTAGCAATCAAATATTTACAAAAGATTTAATGTACCAGAATAGCCAAAGAAAGGTTATTAAACAGTCTTTGAGTTTTTTTTATTCCATTGTTTGAGAAGTTCTGTACTCTATCCAGAGACCAAAACCTTCATGCTCTGTGTACTGCCCTTGTAAACCAACTGTTTGTAGACATTGCTGAAGTTAGAGGATTAAGTTTTTATTAGTGATGTTAGTCAGCAATATTGTTGCGTTCCTGCTTTTTTTTTTTTTTCCTGAGACCAGCATTCGGTTTGTTTTCAGACTTGTTTGAAATAAGTTGCCTTCTGATAATGTTGCATGGTTTTTGTTGTGTAGCTGTGTGATTGGTGTTTAGACAAATCCAGTTATTACTAAATGACGGTGACCTTGTTTAGTTATTTTTATAGCTGTTCTGATGGGTCTTTTTGTATTTACTAGTCTGAAGTGCCCCTGTTTGATTTGTTACATGAAAGGTTCAAGTAAGTTAAGTTTCTTTTTTTTAATTTATTTTATTGTATTTATAGAAGTGTTTTTGATGACTTTGTATTAAGTTTAATATATTGATTTTTTTTTTCTCCCTGCTGCCCTCATTTTGTACTGAAAATAAACGCTGATGAACAGTTTTCTCTATCACGTCATCTGTGACTCAATTATTCTGAAATCTTGATCCATAAAACAATTAAAGATGCATGAATATAAAAAGATTGTACTTCATTGAATGAGTACAAAAACTTGCACAATGCAACAAAGTTGTATCTGTTAAATGTTTCATTCTAAAGACAATTTAGTTCATGTTATTTATTCTGAATGATTTTCATATTGTGGGGGTCATGGCTTGCTTGGCCAAGTTACTTTATTACTCCATAGCTCTGTGAATTAGTTTGTACTTTTGTTCTGGTCTGTGGTGGGGGAGGTGTGGGCAGATCATCTAGTATGGAAATGAGGAGCTCTGGTTTTAAATGGGTTTAAAGCCCATTTGTCTATTGATCCTTATGTTAACTGATGGCTGTTGCTGATTATAGAATTACTGTCTTTATTGCTTCAAAACAATTATCTTTTAATTTCCCATTGTTTTAAATAATTGAGCCTATGGCTGTATATTCTGAAGTTACATTTTTTGTTACTTCCCAGATTCTATGTATGCGGGTCCTGGTGTTATTAAGAGTTGAAACTGAATCCCGCTAAAGCTTTTGACAGGTAGGTAACAAGAAACTGATTCAGTGTCACTTTTCACTTGTCATGGTAGACAATGCTACAGAGAAGGTGTCCTTTGAGAGAGGCGAATCAAGGAAAGGGTTAAAACTGTCTTACTGTTCTCTATTGTGCGTTAGAAAGATTCTCCCACATCGCCTAGTGAGTTTATACAAAGCCAGGCGCATTCTCACACAGGGCCCGGATCATATGGAATCCAGAGCAGATGGCTGCATTCACTGGGACTGCGGGTCAAACATATGCTCTCCAGGCTCTTGTATAGAATGGAATCTGTGAGCGGAAGGAGAGAGCAGGGATCTGGGGGTGGGGAGTGGGAACGGCTACTGTAAGACGATGAGACAAGGAGCACTTTAGAGTTTCCAAGGTGTTTTTATCTGATAAGTGAAATTTTACATTTTACTGTTGAGAAATGAATGTGTTTCTTTTTAATGTTGACATTGCCTGGTATCTGTATGTATACATTTTAAATTCCATTGGGATCTATTCCTTGGAATGTCTAGCAATGCTGTGGAAGTCATGCTTTGGTAGTTGCATGCATGTCTAGCAGTGGTTTTGAATATTGTTTGTATGTTTGAAACATCCAAGTCTAAATTAAGCCACTTTTGTGAGTTCTATATTTCAAATAAAATTCCAGTATTATCATGTTTTATCCCAGCTGTTGGTTAAATAGAATTAGAAAGTACCATAGGGGTACCATATACAAAGGTACCTGTAGTTTTTGGCCCAAAGTTTGGGCTGTATTTAGTAATGTTTAATTTTTATACAACTAAATAACAGTTTCTATTAGCCAAAACAACATTTTCCATTCTCATGTTTGACTTAAAATGGATTAATAATTGGTTTGCTGGTAACACATGAAATAATTCATTTAAAAATATATATTTAAAAATCTTTAAAAATGTTTTTTATATTTAATAGAATATATTCTTAAATGAGTGTTAACTTCCCTTCCAAAAAAAATTCATTATTGAACGTATACACTAAATTAACCTCTAGATGTCAGTAGAGTTATAAAAATAGACTAGCACATACTAGTACTAGTAGACTAGTAGAGAACTTCATAGATTTAAATGGTGGGCATACTTGGTAACTTAATTTAGCTTTAATATAAAGATTTCCTATCATTAGAAAACGGATTACTTTGGAGACAAGAGGTAAGAAGATTAATTTATTGAATTGTATAGTAGGCTACACATATACACCCACAAACTGCACACAGTGTTCCTCAGTTCTGTACAGGACATGAACACAATATGAGAGGATCTGAATTCCAACTTTTAGATAAAAAAAGGGTGAGACGGCAATTGTCTTAAATTGGGGAAAAAAGCTCAAGCCTACATGAATGTCACAACTGGTCAGTTTTACTTCCTGTTCCTGCTTGCTTCATTTCCTCCCATGTAGCAGCAGTTCCTCATTAAAGAGGAAGTTTGGCCTTATTACACAAACACACCCTAAACTAACGTTTTATAAATCACAAGACCTTTTAATACATTTGTTACATCCATGTTCTCAAATGCTAAAAGATTTTGTTTTGTTAGCCACAGAATACACTGTATGTATGTTTTTACTTCTTTATATAGACACTCCCGTATAAGCTTGTCATTATTTTAGTTACAATGTGTGGGATGTCATACTGAATATCTATGTCATAGATATGTTTGTATAATGTTTAACCCCATCATTTCCAACAAGCCTGTTTAAAAAAATGTCAGTGAAAAGTTACTGCAAGTTATGGTCAGAAATATCAGAGAATGTGACAATCGCATAATTTCCCATTCAGATTTCAGAACACGTCTTTATGTTAAACACGCATGCTTTCCCAGAAAATGTTTGGATATCCTTTTTTTTTTATGTGTTGTTTTAAACAAGGGTGGACATGCATTTTTCACTAAGTGTAGCCTTTGGAAATGGACCAGTTATTTCAGCTGTTGATGGTAATGAGCCAAGAGGAAAGACATTTTTCATAACACTACTTAGGAATATCTTCAGGGACTTACAAAACAGTCAAGGTTAAAAAACAACTGCTCTTAAGGGGAATTAGACTGAGTAACTCCAATCAATGAACTGGATGTTTTCCATGAACGTTTCCAAATGATGTTTTTTAAAGGTTCTTTGGAGGTCAGTTTAAACATCTCCAACATTTTCCCCTTTAAAACTTAAAATGAATGAAACGCACAACAATTCCTTTAACTGCAGACTTATCTAGCTATGTGAGCTTTGTGTTTCTAATTCCATAGAATTAGACTTTTCACTAAATTGTATTGTATGGACAGAAAGTGCCTTAGACAGAAATAAGTAACAAAAGATGTGGACCTTGATGCATTTCTCTCAGGAGGAAAGGAGCTCAAACAGCGTCTGGTTCTGTAATCTTGGAGGTCTGGTGTGTTTTGTGTGAGGTTCAGTGAAGGGTGAGCTGCCTCAGTGAGAGGAAATAAGGCAACAGATGGAGGCAGCAAAAGGGTGGAGAGCCGGACTGTTTTCAGAGGCTTTCTGGGCTGAATGGGAGTCTTTGTGATTGTGTCACAGCTTCACATCCCACATGTGTTTCAGAACCAACAGCCCCATTGACGGCAGCCCTGTGGAGGAAAGAGCAGTCACCAGGGGACAGGTCGTCTAACCTCTGCTTGTTTTTAAAGCAACCAGGGCTTCCATTCCAACTCTGCGTGTGTGGATTTGTCCCAGAACCCTGGGCTTTGAGAAACAACTCGAAAATTGCTCAATTTTGTTCCCGATCCAAAACAAATCATGTTTTGCAAAATTTGTACCTGTCACATGCAAGTCAAAACACCATTTCATAGAATGAGTGATGGTCCTCAGGTTGAATGCTGGCCAGATGTGTACAAAGTACAAAAGAGTAGGAGTAAAAGAAGAACATTTTGGATGTTTATTTTACTTAAAGCTAAATGGATCTTAACATGTGGTTTTCAACAGGTGGGTAGACACCCAAAAACACTCACCACTCACATACAGCAGGGCAAAATGCTTCAATAATAATGTAAACTACTAAAAAAAACCTTATCAGCTTTTAAAAGGGATGTTAAGATGCCTATATGCTTCCCACGCTTAGAGGTAAATGCTTTGTGGGTATTGATATCTCACCCATGTAAATGCACTAAAAGTAAGACAGATAGAGTCATATACTGTATGTTTCTGTCCCTTACACACTCTTACTCCCTTACTGGTTTATTTCTGATTTGCTACGTTACATTTATGTATTTATGAAATTCAATGCAATAATTTTGAGAAGGACACATTGATAATGCCAATTCAGCATCGTTGGAATTAAATGGAAGCCACATGTCATAGCAACAATGAGACAAAATAAACATATGTAAAATGCAGACATTTTGGATTTGCTTAAGGCTTTTCTTAAACATTACACACACCTAACATCTAATAAGTGAAGACAGTCAAAAAATGGCCCTGAAATAATCAACCTGGTTTTTCTGAGTAATTGTGTAAGATTGGCACAAGCGCTAGCATGCTGATGCTTAGCAATAGCAATAGTTTATCTGTTTGACTATCGGGCTGTCTGTGTAAACAAAGCAAAAGTAAATACAGTGAAGGAAATGTGGTGTGACCTCACACCTGATGTGAAAGCAGACGCATGGGATGACATCAAGCCAAGTCACACTGCGGCGAGGGAAAGCACTCTTATACAAATCCAGAACAGAAACGCCGCAATGCTAGTTGATGATCTTATTATGAAACTTTTCTCATGAGAACTTTTGAGTCTGAAGGTGTAACCTGTTGTGACTGATAATGGGAGTCTTGCCTGGACCAGTTGTGTCTAAGATGATTGAGTTTTTATCTGTGCTGATTTAACGGGGGACCTGAATTCCCCTAGAAAGACAGTGGCACCAAAACTGTTTGGATACCTGAGTCATGCTTTTAATGTAAAAATATCATCACATTACCTTGAAGTCAAGTGGCATTTTTTTATAAAGTATAACATAAGCCTGTGACAAACATATTAAACCAAAATGTACTGACCAGAAAAAGTAATAAGACACTTTTTGGTTGTCAACCTAATGAAATATGTCATGTGTGAAATATGTCATGTCATTGGTCATGTGATGTATCAAACCTGTGGTTACTCTGCTTCATTACTCCACTGAAAATAGATTTGTGACCAGCTGGTTAATGGTTATCACAAAATGTCTCACAAAAAGAAAAGGTTAAGCATAGCTAATGTGGTGACATGTACACTTTAAGCCTTGCTTAAGTGTCCAAATACAATTTGAGGCTACTGTATGTTTTATCTTAGGACTATACTGTATACACACAGCTCAGCTGACAAACTTACTGTCTGAAGATTCTACAACAAAATATGTCCATTTACATGAGTTTCCATTTAGGCCCTGTTATGGTTTTCTCTAAAGAATGTTTATTTCCTTAGAAGGTTTCCCCTCAAGGTGGCCAAGTCCTGTAGTAATTGCTAGAATGGAATAGCCTTGCACTTTTGAGGTGGAAAAAAATATGCGCAGTTGTACAGTTGTTGTACAAGTGGTAACAGTCAAACCGCCACTGAAAACCATAATGGAACCATGTCAGGTGGTCTAACTCAGAGGTGCTTTTGTTTAAACACCAGTGATGGCTTGACTGACTGGATGAATGTTTCAGAAGTGTTTTAGAGGTGGACTGTTGCCCCTATATTTCCAGTGGTCTAACTGTTTTGTTCCACCCAGAAGTTCTTTATTTAGAGTCAATGCTCCACAGTTCTCAATTTCCTCTTTTGCTCTTACAATGTTTTTTAAACATCTAGTTTCAGGCTTCAAATAAAATAATGTTTATCTGTTTTTTTGTGATAGCAGTTTGGTAAACACAATAAAGCCATACTGGCATATTTTTATACAATTTTCAACTAAATAGTTTAATAATATCCTGTTTTCTCAGGACAATGATGTTTTTCAAAAGGTCAGGTCAGGTCAAATTGTCAGATTCATATTAGGTCAAGTTGTGTGTGTATTTAACTATTAATACATGTTAAAAATGAATATTTAATTATAGTGTTTTATAAAAATAAATACTGTTTATTTATACTGTTTTATAAGTTGTCTATATAAGTCAAGGTATCACAGGTTTTGCTGAGCTATGTTGTGGTTGTAGCAGATGGTTAATGCCCTGCATTGGTTTAGACATTGTTCTAAAAATGCTGAAATAAAAGGAGATACTCGGTGGAAACCTGGATATTTTGCAGTGTGTGGATCCCCTGAGACAGCAGAAGTCTGCTTAGTGGATAATAAAATCTGGAAAAACAAAGTAACCCAACACTCAGTGAATCTCCAGCCACACAAACCAGTAGGATTCTGATCCTCTGTCTATGGTTTTATGAGACACGCTAACAGTTATGCTCAGTTTTTACAGATCACCAGAGAGCAAGTGTGGAATGTTTTCTGAAAGGCCACGTCAGCCTTCTAATGCACGTTTGGTTTATTAGTGTATAATGTTTTATTATTGGTTATTCTATGCCCTGACATTCACAGAAACAGGAGCAGGACAGGAGTTCCTGTGGCCCAATTATTCTACATTTTAATTTTGTAATATATAAACTCATCCTACTCATATTAGAAAGGGAAAACTCTTTCCTATTCTATTGTTTTATATCTGGTCATTTCTACAATATGCTTTTAGAGGGAGACATTGGCACCTGCAAAAACTGCTTCTGCACTTTAGAGTGCTTACAGAAAAATTCCTTATTCAAAGTGCACTAACATTCATACTTCCCTCTCAAAATTCACACACCTGTTTAAATATACACCCTGGCTGAGCATAAAGAGGAACTGTTCACAGCCATGCTCTTGCAATGTCATGTGCAGTATTTTAGAATACCCCAGTGGGAACTTATTTTAGACTCAACATCAACAATATTTTAATTGCTTGTTTGAAGTCTGACCATCTGGCCATATGCTGAGGCCGGTTTCATGTATCAGGCTAAAATGTTGTTTCACATGCCTCAAAAAATGACGCCTCGGCACATGTTTGGGTTAAGAGAGTCTGGCTGGTGTTTGACTCGCAATTAAGTGCCGTTTGGTAACGTGGGTTAGTATAGAAGTGAATAATTAAACGGGATGACTGTATTACCAACCGAATGACTCATCATCTGTATGCCAGTTTTCAATGGTGTTTGTAAACCATAAATGCGTATTATCAGAGTACACTCCTGATGTTTCATATGTGACTTTTCTGATGCAGTCATAACTTTTTCATAGTAATTAAGGTAATAAGCGGTTCCTAGCAGATTCATAATGTTTGAATCATTTGGTAAAGATCTTATATTTTGTATCCACGTTATTTTGAACCTGCCTTGGAGTTCATAATTTTGTACATGCATGATATTTGGTCCCACTTTTTATTAGGCGTCTTTAAATACTGTGTACTTAGATCAGAAAATAGACATTGGATAGATTGTACTGTGTAGATGTGCATTGTTTTGGGTGGGGTTAGGGTCAGTAATAGGGTTACATGCAGATACTTACTTTATATATAAGTACAATTAGAGGTAGCACTTTCCAGAAAGATTCTATTTTTAACATTGGTTAATGCATTAGCTAAGATGAACTAACGACAAACTATATATATTTTTATCAATTAACATTTATTTAATCTTTGTTAGTTAATGCAAAAACAATTGTTCAGTTGTTTAGATCAATCAATCATTCATGTTAGTTCATTGTGCATCAACTAATATTATCAGCTTATGTAAATGTATTAGTACATTTTGATTATTAATTACTGTAGATGAGTATTGTTAGAGTTCATTGTTAGTTCAAGAGTAACTGTTCAAATTAGTTCAAGTAATTAGTTCAGAAGTAATTTTTAGCTCACTAAAAATTACTTTATTGTTAATTAAGGTAGTTATGTTAAAAACATGGAACCTTTACTCCCAACTGTTACTCCCAATTTAGGAATATGTACACATTACTACATTTTAATTTGGCAATTTAGGTACATAGCAGTTAAAAACACAATATAAAGTAGGACCCATTATTTTTCAACAGTAGTTACATACACGATTTCTTGGTTAATAAAAATACATTTGTGAATAGTGTAAATGTAAAGCTGTGAGTTTAGATATAGAATGTGGCTGTCATCTTTGTTAACCAGAGACAGATGTAGAATTAGGTTGTTGCGTTATCATTTACAAAGGAACTTAAAACAGGAAGGAGAAACAGAACTTCTTCAGTTAGGACAGAAGACAATATTTGTTCCTTTGTATTTAGACGTGCTAAATGTTTTGTCCTTTTACTTAAGAGAGAACATGACGTACATATCAACATGTGCTGCATGTTCTTATATGAGTATGAGGGACTGTGTGTTCGAACAGGTTTGGCTTAGCTATGCACAAATTCAGAGAGCAGTGTGTGTGTGTGTGTGTGTGTGTGTGTGTGAAAATTGGCTACAAAAGTAAGTCCACACACTAAAACCAAGTAACTTTCAAACCAATTTTTTTTTCAGTTTCTGTTGGCCTTGTTACTGCATTTTTGTCTTTGTACAGCAGTACAGCCATAACTAAAAACCATTTTATCTGTAAACACATGATTCTTGTCTTTAATATTCCATAACCTACATATGAAGTGGCCCTCAGAAAGCATTTTGTCCCTAAGCAACAATTAATAGATATTCGTAGATATGCTGTTGCTGTATCTAGATATTTCATAGATATTTTCTCTCAACTAATTTCTTCTTTTCAAACTAACACTTATTTCATCCATTTCTGTAACTGTTTTTAACCAGCTGGTCCAGGGGTCATTTTGTGTGTTTCACATAGGTGTCCTAGCAGAGTAAACACAGTCCATAACAATAACTATGGACATGTTCCACTAAAATTGACAACCAGAAATGGTTAAAAATGTTTCTGAAAATGTCTCATTAAAGCATAACAAGCTTCCTTTTGTAACATTTTGACCTTTGAAAGCATGCTTGTGCTAAAAAATGTCTAATGCAATATCTAATGCAAAAACATTCATACATTTTACCCTTTTTAGAGCTACTTTACATTACGGACATTTTTATATATCTATTTTTTAACAATCATAAGTGGTTATCTTTGTGGTCGAAATAAATTTATTGAAAAAAGGGAACAGCAAACAGTACAGAAATTGCTGAACGCAGCCTTAATTTTGTTTCTGAAACAGGCAGCAGAGGGAACTGAAGGAAAAGAGGGAAATAGTTGCCTGCTGACGTCAACACCCAGCGGTGGAAGTGACTGCCTTTTATGGACACGCTCACTCTCCGGTACATTCCTCACTCCAGCAACGCTCGTCCTAGCAGCTCTGGGGAGGAGAGGTCTTGCTTGGTTGTGACGCAAAAGCACAGACAGTAAAAGCAGATATGAGGGTAAAATTCCCCTTTTAATCCTCACTTTTACTTTTAGCCTCTGGTCGTGTCAGGGTGTAGTATTATTGCGCAAACATTTGAAGTTTTTTGCAGCCTGTAAGGGCACAACGTTTTCCTCAACGGTACGGTGAAGTTAGACAAACAAAGTAAGGACTGATAGCCTTGAAGGTTAGAGAAAACCCAAAATGCCACCTGTTCGTGCGAAAAACAGGGCTTTCTTAGAAAACATTGAGGGTTCTTGTTATTTTGTCCTAAAGACAGGATATTCGAAATGCCATGTAAAATACAAACTCTCCCTTTCGAAACTACTCAAGTGCTAATTCACTTTTCCTAAAATAGGCGTGTTTTTCAGGAAGTTTTCATAGGATTGTAACGTTTGAAATGGAAACACTCCCTCCAGTCAGCAGCGGGAATTCTTTAGCACAGATGCAAGTGATTTGGAAGTGACTGACTGTGATTTAAGCTCGCACTCGGTTCTCATATTTTAGACCACATGTGTTCCCCTCCACGCTCCGCACTCCCTGCCTGGG
The DNA here is from genome assembly GCA_036877625.1 of Ambastaia sidthimunki. Taxonomy (NCBI): domain Eukaryota; kingdom Metazoa; phylum Chordata; class Actinopteri; order Cypriniformes; family Botiidae; genus Ambastaia; species Ambastaia sidthimunki. Next base: position 17,651 of record JAZGTK010001825.1, on the reverse strand, counting down.
ATCCGACCTCGTATTGTTCTTGGCAGCCAGATCCCTGACAAGCTTAGACAGCAACTTGCACAGGCAGAATAGAAGCCAGATGCGTTTCCATGACGCTGAACACGTCTGTGCCGAGCCGGGTTGTGCAATTCCCTTAATGCTACTTGAAGCAGAAAAAGCCATTTCCATAATTGGATCCTTGCCCTAGCAGATCATTTACAGCACACCTTGAAATCACGTGGATAACGTGAAACTTTCTTAAGACTTCCTGCGTGTACAATATTACCTACAGCTGATAAAGTTTGACAATGTTTTTTAAGATTGAATACCATTTATGTCTTTCTAGATTGCTTGCATTAGACCATTTTTATAGTAATTTGATGATGCAATGGAACTTCATATTAAATCATATGAACAGAACTTAGCTTGCTTCATTTTTAATTCAATGTTTTTTTTAACTGCATTTTTTATTCAATAAACACAACTGTAGTGCAACAGGGAGATTAAACATTTACCTAAACATCTACAATCCAGGCTGTGACTGGCAATGTGCAATGTAGTGTGTCTTGAAACAGGTTTGTAAACAGGGAAAAGGTGCTTTAAAGTGGTTTATAAAGGACTTTGGTTTGTTAAACATTAATTGAATGGGACAGTGGGGTAACTTAACAGAAACCTCCTGTGTTTTGTTTTAAACAATGGCTTACATTTTCAGTCTAACAGTTAAACAGCACAGTTATGTTATAACTAATATAATGAGTTAAGAAACATCCAAATAATGTCTTATTAATCACATTTTAGGAAGCAGATAGAAGTTATGTGGCAACAAATCTTAATACTGGTGTTTTAGGTTTGTTCCCATAGTACCTCCATGGTAACGGTTTGTTGTCCTCTGACTCTGTTTTCTTATCCTCTTGAGTTGACCTACTTTCTCAATGCCTTCAAATTCATTGCTGTTTAATAAAAATCAAGCTTTATTTCATTAGATTTTTTTATATGTAGGCCTATACAGGATATATTTGTTGATAAAGGCCATGTAAGGCTATTTAATGTGTGACCTTTTGTAGCTTTTTATTTCCTCATTTAAATCACTGACTTTTAAATGAACTGTGTGTTTTCATCACTTCATATAATTAACTTAAGAAGCAGAAAAAGCAAATGTAGTTTGTTAACTACACAGCATGCAAGGAGTAACGTACAGTTAGTTGGGCTGTTGTGACCAAATAAACATCACCAGCGTGATTCATACGCATCAAAGGGTTTATTTTGCGATAATGACCGAATTACTGTACGTTATCCTGCGCATTTAAGTGCTATTAACAAACAAACAAATAAATAAATAAAAGATCATTGTGAGACAGGTCACCTGAGTGGCATTACCAAAAATATTTGAACCCAGAATGTTGCGATTGACCAATCAGAATCAAGAATCACTACTAAAACATCTAAAGCAATTAATTAATCTAAAACAACATCTAAAGCAATTAGTTTTGTTAATCGCATATGACCTACAAAGTCTTGAGATTTCTATAAAGGCAAACCTGTTGAGCAAATGTGCTGTAAATTCCTTAAAGCATTCATAGCTGATAAAATAACTTTCTTTCTACCAGTGAGCGCTGTCAAAATACAGAAGCATTAGCAAACAGTGAGGTCATCACTATCCGCGCACTGTTATTGCAATTCTAAGGCCCAGATTCACTGTGCTGTTCAACAGCTGTCACTGTTTGCTGTGTCAAGCGCACCAAAAGCTCCCTATACCACACAGAAAAGAAGAAACGGGGGAAAGACGGGCCATTTGTGCGTTCGTCTGGTTATTTGTTTTTACTGGACTGCCACTGTTGTTATGGTTACACATCCTGTGTGTGTTCTGGCTTATAACAGAAAGGCTATAAAGTTCATTTCACTCTTAAATGTGACAATGGCTGTGAATATTAACCACAGCAACTCGAAATACGCCACCAAATGCTTTTTTGAATGCTTTTTTGGGGTGGGATGACAGAGAATTTTTACTGTCGATTTGATCAGATTTTCCTGTGGGCCCCCACACTTCCTCCTTTAGCCCATGTGTGACATGTGATGGGTACTTATGTGCCTTATGTGTTAAATTTGGGTTGCGGTGATCTTTACGTGGTGTAAACTGATTGTTGATAAGTTACTGTAAAGGATGTGTGATACACACACGTTTTGCTAAAATGAGAAAACAGACACTTGATTGTTCCTGTTTAATGAAAGCTATTTGAAAGTTTTAAGCACAGTTTTTTTATGTTCATTCCTAAATGGGAATATCTTTCCCAATTGATATTGTAAAATCCCCAGTTGATATGGSGATAGATATTGGCAATATCTATCTTTGTTTCTTATTTTTCAGCCTAGTTTCAGGAGGCCCTCTACGTTTTGGATGTCTCCTTAAACATAACAGATTCAACTGAAACATCCAATATATGTACTGCTGGAAGTAGGGGACTATGGGAACAGGGCTGGGAAACAAGGGGGAGTATTATTAAAAGTTTTTAACTCTAAACACATAATGTCACCAAATGTCAAAGGTTACACAGACTGCATATGAAGCAAATTTATACAACAACAAACAGTAAATGTATTACTATATTACTGTAATATATTAACAGTAAATGATATGGTTACCTATTCTAGGACAAAGCACAGAAACAATATGCATACAGTATATAAAGTGCTATGGATTTGTTGTTTTAAAATGGACAGGGGAAAACAATGTTGCTAAGCAACATTTGTTAAGCTTATTAAACTCTTTGATAGTATTACTATCCTTGTCAATACTATAGATCGCATTGTGTTATGATTCAGACTAATGTTTGCTCTGTGTATCATGACTGGTGTGTCTTGCACTGGTTCATAGGTAGGCTAGGTTAAACATGGTTGGTTAAACATTACATGCTATAAAGGGGAGGGACTACTTAACATTGAAAAGAAATCATGCATACGTTTTGGTAACACAAGGAATGAAAAACAATCCATCAGTTTAATGCTGCTATAATCCTAAACTGTTATAGGTTCAGCTGTATGTCTCATTACATCAACCAAGACAAGGTATACAACCAGGAAGTGACAATGCATATGTTTTATGTAATGCTTGACACTGTCATACATGTCTTTTGAACGTCATTTTCAACAAAGTAGAGATTATAATCTTAACAAACAGCTATTGTTTGGTTGTTTCAGATATATAGGTTGTTTTAGATATATAGGTAGTTATCAGGGTAGCTCTGGTTAGTTCTTAGTGTTGTTGTATGAAATATATTTATTTGTGCCAAATATGACCTTAACCTGGCCCTTATATTTACATAACATTATTTCTTTTTTAAGAAGGTAAAAGCTGATTTTTAAATGTAAGCAATTTACTGTAAAGAATAATATATGGTGGTGGGCATGCAGGCATATTCTTGTAATGTTGTGGTGTGTTTGGAGGACAACACTTTGTGTTATTCATGGTTTTGTCACAACACACACACTCACAAAACAAACAAGTCAGAAAAACTGTTTCTGTTTTTTCCACAATTTATTACATTATTTTGGTCAATTGAAATTGTTTCCATCATTTTGTGCCAAAACGTCTTAAAAGCCTGACACATGTTGATAAATAAGTAAAAAATACATTGCTGTAACTTCAATAAATACTTAATAAATATATTAGTTAGGTCTATACAATTACAAAACAGCCATTAAAGCAATCTACCCTATAGAAATACTGTACTGTTACAGTCCCTGATGAAAGACAAGTTTCCTTGAGAAAGGACCCACCAGGGTTGTCAAAACATTACACAACTTGATAGGTCTTGTCTAATATAAATATACAGTTTAAGGTTTGTTTCTTAGGATTTTTGTACAAACAGGTACCTAACAACATAATGCTTTGGTTAAAATTGCTACATGGAAACAGTCTCCCAATATAGATTTGTAAAGTGCATTTCTTTGAAAGTGAATGTAATGTCATTTTCTCAAGTTTGTCACATTGTTGGTTGATATACATATTTCCCCCATTTATGATCTATATTACATGGCTGTGTGAACACAAGCTCTGCTTATGTCACTAGCATATGTTACGATATTTAAAGGCACTTGTCTGTCAATGCTTATTGCTCAAAAACGTTGAAAAGCGGAAGACAATATCACAGAAAATACACAAAATAATACACCGTTATAAAAATTGGCCTACTCTGATAGCTTGGAGGGCAGCTTGTATCAAAATAATCTCCTTTAGCACATACATAATAAATTAACAGTATTAGGACTGGTTGCACATTTGAATGATTTGGATTGTAAAGGAATCATGGTAAAGTCTTTTTATGAGTTTTAGTCGGAGACAGACAGCCGCGCAAACACGGACAGACGCTTCGCGTTTGGCGCGTCGAAGGTGGGCGACTCGGACCCGCTGGAGCTGCCGGTGCTGCTGTAACTTTCGCGGTCTGATAGTGAGTCTTCCGAAGAAAAGCGCTGCAGGTTGGCTGTTACGCGGGATTTGTTGTGGTCTTCCTTCATGTAGTGCCCGTTCCCGGAGCTCGGGAAGTTATTTCCGTGTCCACAGACGCACCGAGACTGGGGCTCAGCTGGAAAGGGCGCATTGATTTGAATATCCCCGTTACTGTGACGACTGAAGGGAAACATTTCACGGGAAGTGTCGGTGAAGACTGGGGACAAGATCTCAGCTGGAGGGGGAGAGACTGATGGCGCACGGGTGAAATTATTGGGATCGTATAAAGGCGGAGAGGTACTGCGGGGTCCGGAGAAACCCGCAAAGCTGACACTTTGGCGAAGGAGACGCGGGTTCTGGTCAACAGGAGCCTTTAGAGAGCTTCTCCCCTCATGGATGAAGTGACACCTGGATCCGTACGGACAATATCCAAACTGGTAGAAAGTGCGACATGCCTGAGTTTTGTATTTCGGGTGTCGGTAAAGACCTCGCAGTTCGTTCTCGCCGTGGGCAAATTGACACTTGCTGCCATATTTGCAGCTTCCGTGCTCCTGAAAGCTCCGGCAGAGCTCGGTTTTGTATCGGGTTGACTGCAGGGACGCCAGGGGAGGAAATCCTGGCGGTGGGGGGACATCGTTGGGCTTCATCTTGTTGTGGGTTGATAGACAGTTGTCGGTCAGACTCATGGATCGGTCTGGTCTGAAGGAATACTGGGGTTTACCGGGGGCTCTTTCGCTCCAGGTGTCCCCCGACCAGCCGATGAGGTCGTCGGTAATCCGTTCAGAGCTGATGCTCTTCGAGGAGAAAGGACGGGATAGAGGAAAAGCTTCATCCAAACCCATGTTAATCAGATTCTGAAAAGGAAATAACAGAAATAAATAAGCACACTTCGATTGTCACAACATTGGAAATCGTGCCACGTAGCTGGAATGAGTGGTGCCAAGACAAAACGCATTTTTAAGTATATACAAAATGTTAAACTTGATTTAATTTACCCTTAAAAGACTTTCGCCCAGCGTATCGGACATAGTGAAGAGTTGTTTGCGCCCAGAAATGTCGCTCAAACTGACGGATTATTGCTGGCAGCGCTGTGCTGTTTTCAAGAGTGTTTCAGCGGCGCTTTTATATCTATGTGAATTGGGCGGGGTGAAATTCCCGTACGTCGCTTCCACCCGTGGTTGACATTGACTAGTAAAACAGTGCTTGAGTATTTTTAACCAGTGGCAAAAAAAGCTGCAGTTTCACCGACAGGCAAAACAAGAAAGTAGTGATCAATTTACAGTAACCTGTCGATAACTGTCAAGGCACACGTTTCCCATGGCCCGTACCATCACGATTGGTTGAGAACGATACAGTTTATTTTTTTCCAGTATTTGTTTTTCTTGTCAAGTTACTGTAAGAAGAAAAACTAAGTGGGGAAATTATTGTGAGATAAAATAAAAACGAACTTATCAAGAAGTATTTAATAATTGTGTTAATTTTGTTATTTAACAATTATGTTATTAGGAACGTTGTTTTAATTATATTCACGTGTTTTAAGGTGTTATGAATGTAATTTGATCTTTTTATTTAAAAAGTGTGTTCCGGGTGTTATGAATGTAATTTGATCTTTATATTTAATAAGTGTGTTCCGAGTGTTATGAATGTAATTTGATCTTTATATAGAAAGAGTGTGTGTGACAGTAGTGAAGACTGTCAGTCAGCTGGGCCTGGTTTCATTTTTGAGGTATCAGTCTGACTCATGTTGTTATGTGAAGGCAGCACTCATGCCACTTGTGGCCATGATGTGAACTGACAAAGCCACAGCTAAACCTTGTTCTTCAGTACTTTTTCAGCATAAGTTATTATTTAATTTAATCTAAGCAAAAACATATACGTTTTTAAATCTTCTTTCATGTCCATTGAGACAGACATTCTATAAAGCATCTGACATGTATGTAATGTGTTTGTGGTGTATGTGGAGAGAAAAACAGAAGGTGAGTCACATCTGTTGCAGATGAATTGCTGAATCCTATGGAAATTTCAGTGCCGGCAATGTTGGTACATGTTGGCCGTGGTCAACAGCATCGTAACTCTTACCAAGATGTATTGCTATATTGACTGGGGCAGCTAAAAACAGACAAGCCTTCTCATGTTTGTTTAAAAATAGCTTCCTCTCTCCATGACTTTGTCCAATTTGGCTGAGTTGGGATGTTAAAAATGGTGCATGAGACCTGGAAATTCACTTTTTCTCGTTTCTTTAGGGATCTAGGCACTATGGTTTTGCTTATTGGCAGCAGTCACACAAATACGGAAACTCTCCCTCATTATTGGCTTTGTTTGCTTGCTCATGCCCACATGATGTATTCAAACAAACATATAGATGGTCACACAGATGGTTTCAGTTTCCCTTGTACATCTTTGGGTGGGGATTGGAGTGAGCAATGGCAGGTTATCTTTACTTACTTACATGAGGGGAGTTCCTGAACAGAGCATTACAATTTTTGATTCTTCTTAGTCAGTACTTTAGTACTTTAATCATAGTTTAACGTTTATGTGTGTACTGACTGTATAGTTGGTAGATTCTATTATGTAAGGTACCTAATTGTAAATTGATGTGTACAACAATGTAAGTTATGGTGGCTATTCACATCAAACTCACTAACTCACTAATGTTTAACTTGTTTTAGTCTACATACTCTTTCATTTTGTAAATACCCTTTTATTTCACCATGGTAGACTTGATGCAGCTGCCCAGATTCACTTCCACTTCTACATTAGTGTGTACGAGTGTGATGTGTTATCTTCACTTTTCTTTCTGTGTATCTAAATGTGTTGTGACTCAGCAGGACCAGGACAGTGTGTTTTGACCTGTGTGTTGGTCTTTTTGAGGAAAATACCTGTTTCCAAAACAAACAGTGAAATCAAACCTGGCTCAATGCAGCAAATTAGTGGTTATGTTTGTCCTCCATAAATTGATTGTTTTATATGTTTAATTGATATTTTGTGTTTTGGTCCAAACCTTAGGGACACAGAATTTATTAGTAAGCTGATTTTATTGCTTATTCAAGTTTAACTTTCAGATGGGGAAAATGCTGACTGTGTTATACAGGTTTATATTTGGAAATGTAAAATTTCTGGCATAATTTATCATTTTCTCCCACCTGCTATTCCGTTTGATTAATCGTAGTATAACACCAACAGGACAAAACCTAGACATATATAAAGGAAACAATAACTCTCTGTAAACAAATAGTTCCATATCTCTTGTGTTGATCTTTATCTTTGTGCCTAATACAATAATTTCCTCTTACTATCATCATTTTGTTTTCATTTATTTGTAGTAGCCATGAAATCTGTTGTATTATTAACCGTAATAATCTGGTTTACGTCAGGGTTTCAATGACCCTGTTGATGATTTAATTACTACTTACTGTACATTATACTGTACATTACACACATTGTATATTATTTTATTAATATTGTTTTGTTATATGTGCCAGCAGGAGAAACGTTACAATCTAAAGTCAAGCTTAAAGCAAAGCAACTGTTAAGTTCATGTGTTTGCATACGTCTCCTGTGCTCTGATTTCACTCAGGGTCTTTAGATTTGACACATCCCTCTGAAACACATATCCACAGTGTGAAATATTCACAGAGGAACAAACTTAGCTTTATCCACCAAACACCACCTTCCTCTCTGCGCTGTAACTGTGTTTATGCAGCCCATGTGTTTACACACAAACACACACTCAGAGCAGTCACAGTTGGTTAGTACAGTTAAACTACTATAAGACTTTGGACTGAAATCTCTCACCTCTTTTAATTATCTTTCAGATCCTCAACATGAACAACTAAGTCTACCATCTGCTATTTCATTTCCAAACAACAACACGCTGTGCCAGATTTGTTTCACTGAGCTGTGTTTGGCACTGACAGGTTTGTGTTTTTAATCTGTCACATTGCAACCACAGTGGGCTCAGTTTGCATACATACATACTGTACATACATACACAACTAGTAAAGAAATTTGATATATGAAAAAACGCATGTAATGCATATGTTTATATATAAATTTCACAAATATAAAATGTCACATATTTGTACATTTATGCAATGTCTGTATCCTATATATTCATATCCTATATATGCTTTATAAACCTGTTCAAATATTTAATGACATTAATTTATCAAACAAAAATGATATAATGGTCTAAACTGTACACTATGCTCAGCATAAAGGGCCAATTTACCCAAATACCCGTTTAGTTTCAAAAGTGACCTTCAACAATAGGAGACAATGAAAGACATTTTAAAGAATTGCTATGGTCAAATATGAGTTTATTTTGCAAGTGTTCTGAAGCAATAACATGAGGGTGTGTAAACACTGACTGAATTTTATTACTGGAAAAGGCCAAGACCTAAGTCACCATACGCATTATAAACCTTTAGGTCATTACAAAACAGCAGTGTCCGTCCCTTCTGTGGGAATATTTGGGACTGGAGCTCACAGACCAGCGCGGTATGGCCATCAAGACTGGGTGCAAAATCTCCCATTGCAGAGTGAGATCCTCCATTTAACCAGCAGTAGTATCTGTCAACTGAGAGATCTGCCATTTACACTCACCCCTCTCTCCTTCAATCTCAAAGTTTTACTTACATTTTATTTATTCATTTAAATGCTGAATAATTAACAACATTACTTACTATTGGTTTAGGATTAGGATTGTGGTTTGGTTTAGGGTTAGTTGCATACAATTATGCATCATTAACCATTATTATAGTAAATGCATGTATTATGTAATAAAAAACAATGTAAAATGAAATGTTGCAAGTAAGTTATGTGAGTTTTTAAGATTTACTTAATAAAACAACAGTTTTAATTTCTTGCCAGGCATTTTGTGATTTTTCTTAGTGTGTACCACTTTGTTAGCATCCATTTAACTAGAAACCGCCAAATGTATTCTGCTTCAGTTATATGAAGAATCCAACTCGGTCTAGAAACTGAACCCGGATATGGGGAACTTCCTGTTTTGTATGTTGAAAAAGGCGTAAGATGTGGAAAGATGTACTGAAGTCTAGTCTGTTCTGCAATCACAAAAATTCTCAGTATAGCACCATAAATTTAAAGTAGAAAAAGACCCAAAAGTTGTGAAACCTCTGAAGTGGATTGTTTGTGATGATAACACTGAAACATCCTTGCTCGTAAATTACAAGGCCAACCCAAGTCTATCCCCCAGGGGTCAACAGGAAAGATCAGTGGTCTGACCAAAATCACAGTTAAGAATCTCAGTTCTGTTTATTTTATTATTTTTAAAGAGATAAAATTACAACAACATGCAACAACATGTAAAGTGAAATCCACACACACAGAACAAGAAAATAGACCTGCAATAATAAAAATACATGCATATTGAAGATTTAGATTGGGATAAGCGAGAAATAAAGTGGGCGTGGCTATCTCCTGTGCGTCACTCACTGCCTCTCACTATCAGTGATGTGTGAGTGTTATCTTGGCACCATCCTGCCTGTCAACATTCTCCTGCTCTGTGATAACACAGTGACCCTCCCGCCCGACTCCTTTAAAGGAAAAGTATGCGCTTAATGAAGGAAACATACCTAACTATTATGTGTCCAGATGTCAAACGTGCTCAGACATGATTTGCACAGTCCTCAGTCAGCTCCAGGCAAAACTACAACCATCATTTTAAACTGTGTTCTGATTACAAATCACATTATCGCAATATCATATTACTGCAAGCAGACACGTGCTTTCTGTACTCAAATCACTGGCTCTGTACTCATGCTGTTTTTTTGGTCTTTTAAGAAACAATGAGGTTGAGCAGAATCACAGGATGTGTTAAAACAAAGTCAGGGATGACAGTGTAAGCAAAAAATATCTGGATGACGCACAACATCCACTGAGATTTTTACGGTTGCAACCAGGACACACAGCGCTATCCCATAAGGCCACGGGAGATGAGGCATGTGTCACACGTATACATGCTAGAACAGCAAATGTGATGGGGATTCTTGTTGCAGACATAATACATGAAACACTGATAATTTTCTGATAAGAAAATTACGACATTAAGCAACTACTCCAGTTGACTGTTGCTATCTGTTCAGAATATCAGTTCACTAATCATCCTTTGCCAGGAAGATTCATTGACGTTTTCAAACCTTATTTATATATTTGTTGCTATGTGTTATGCAAATGTAGCGGTAAAAGCATTTTAAAGCATGCAGATGTCTTTCATCAACGGTGATCATTCATTTAGCTGAATAAGGTTTCTTATGCAAGACTCTGAAGCTCATTTCCCGAATGTTTATGTTCCTTTTTCAAAAAGAGGATGTTAACGGGCCATCTTTTAAAATTTTGTGTGCTGCATTACACCCTCTTTACACATTACACTCTAACCTATACATAATTGACACTTTTGTGGTCCAAAATATTGATGAGCAAAAAACAATGAGCCCTTATCTTATTTGGATTCATCTGTACACATTTGTAAAACAACAGAGTCACCTTTTTTGTTTCCAGGAAGGGCATCTGAAACATATTTTGGTAAAGCAGCTTAGCAAAAAACGGAACTTTTTTAGTATTATGCAGTCTGTTTTTAAGCCTGGCTGAGAACAGAAAACGTCAGAAATGTAAGATTTGTGCTCTGGTTTGCCTAATAAGCAACATTTACATTTAAAGTGATTAGGGGTAATGGTTACATAATCTAGCAAAAAACCAAATCAATGAATCTGTGCTATGCTATTGACATGCATTTTAATATATTCTTCTTTCATTAAACCATTTTGTCTACTTTTAGGAGAACACAAAAGATAAAATTCAATTAAATAAACATAAACGTCTATATTAGTTCCTATTGACCAGAGCCTTTAATAAAGCCTAATTTACAAAGCTATTGTATAATTCAGAAGTCTTATAGAAATATAGTGCACAAGCCATGAGATCTTTTTGAGGCCTGTTTGGAGCTTGACAGATGTGGTCCCTTTAAATTGCTTTTGTATGGCAAAAAGCTCCATAAACATTTGTTAACAACAAAACTATTGCGTAAACTATTGGTAAATAGTCAAACCTTTCCATTCATTGGAACTCGTGTCCGACACACAAAGTCTGAGCTTATGCTGTACTGAGAAACCAACGTACCTGCTGTCTTTTGAAACCGTTTCAACTTTCAGTGAAACTTTGCTCTGTGTCCTCGAGCACACACGATAGCTTATCGCATTTACGCTGTAACTGTGCATGTGACTGTTTACCTGCTTTGGTGGAGTGCAAACACACCATTGTGAGCGAGGTACATGGGCCTTCTTCTGTGTAAACGCTAAGCTAAGTGTCAGATTTAGCATTGGAGCTGCGTGCTCTGCTAAGCCCGAGAGTGGCGTGGCCCAAGGGATCACACTTCAAACAGCCCGTGTGGTTTGAGTTTTCACCAGAAGGTCCAAAGCTTTATGAATGGGGCTCTTTCTCCAAGCTGGGCTTGATTTGTCTGCCTGTGTGGCGTGCAGGTGGTGTCTGAACTGTGTGCTTATACCTGAGGAAATCCTTCATCCTTCAATCCTTCATCCAAACCTGCCTTTAACTGACTGTGGTTTAAGAGCCTTCTCTATTCAATGACATGGTTTCGTGAGAGCGAAAGCTTTAAGATCAGCTCACAAGAGTGGGTTTCCCTCAGTAGTTTCTCCCCATAACTGTCGGGCCTACATTGAAGTACTGCTGAGTGTGTTTGGATTGGTTTAATTGTCTCCATCTGCAAATGCTATTTTATATCTGCATTTTATATCTTTATATTTATGCATATTTATGGGGTTATATTCTACAAACAAAACTTAGAAATTGCTTTTATTAGATTTCAGTAGGGCATATGGACATAGTAGGTTAATGCAAGGCTGTTTTCTCAATATGTAGTGCAGATCAACAATCAAACACTTAATAAATCTTACAAAAACTTGAGAGTGATGTATGTTTTTTGTGTGGGAAGTCCCCTCATGTACTGTTAGTGTATGAAACTATACATAATTCTCATATAAATCTCAAAAAATCTCTTTTACCAGCAGTGGAGGGCTTGCAAGGCTTCACTGTAGTCTTAAAGATGATGGCATGATGATCCACTCGTCTTAGAATGCTTGTTTTTAACTTTACTATATAACAAGTCATTAATCCAACACAATAATTGCCTATGAATGAGAGGACACAATCATTCAGTTTGGTAGTTTGGTGTCTTATAGCTATTTTAGTATTATTACATCATACCTTCCATAAAAGATCCACTGCATTTCAGCTTGGGTGCGTCTTTTGTTGTATAAGAGTGTGATTAATTCAAATGTACCTGTGTATCATTGTGACATATAACAGGTGTAACCAGTTTCTTTGCCAGGCAAGGAAGTCGGTACTTGAGGAGACGTCCCACTTTCATCAATTTTCCATTATCGCAGTGTCACACATGTGACTCAGAATCATTCTGCTGGATGCTTCTGGAAGTTTCCATTTTGGACAAATGACTTTGAGTGAAGACACTAATGAATAAAGTGTTGACAGCATATAGTCAAAGAGCGCTAACCTTAGTTCTCAAAAACCATCTTTCCATGATCTCAGCTCCCCTATTTACTGTTTTATAATGAAGGGGGTTAGTTAAGTTCAGTCATTAGCCACAGGGGGGGATAAACTGGAAAGGTTTTAAGAGGTTACTGTTTAAGGTTATGTTTAAGAAATGTCTGTAACACACTTGTAGAAAACTTTAGGTTGATAAACTGAATGGAAAATGAATGGAAAATAAATGCCATTACTACATTACTGCATAAATATGCAGCAGTATAACAACACAGAACAATAAACAACAGCATCCCCTCATAAAGAAGATTTAGAAGATTTATTCAAAAATAAATCATTGAAATGGACAGTTTGAATTGATTCCTGGAAATGAATATATCGTCCAGCCCTCAGCTACACCAAAGTGTAAGCACGCATTCATGTTGAGCAACAGAAAATGAATGCAATGTCACCAAGAGCCTGCGGCCTGATGGTGATGTTTTGATGGCTCTCACAGCAGGTGGAGTTAATAGCCCTGTGCCTGGGGCTGATCTCCGTGTTGAGTCATGTGAAGGTGAGTCAGAATCCTGGTTAGCACAGCTCACACTGACTCATCCAAGAACCAGCAATCAAAAGAATGTGTTTAATATAAACAGCTGCACAGTCAATCTGCATTGAGAGAATCCCTTTCAATTGCGTTTTTCTCTCTCAGTTTCTCCATATAAACTGAAGAGACGTTTGAGTTTTCAAAGAAAATAAAGAAATAAAGGCCTCATGTGTTCTCTACCCCAAATTAATAGTTAATTGCTAAATGATTCAATCATTGGAGGGTTATTGTAATAGAGTTATTGTAATTACATCAAGTGTCTGGGTGGTGAGAAAGACATTGGTAACGGCTTTTAATCTTTCCATTTGGAAATTATAATTATGTGAATTTAAGTGATTTTAGTGAGTAAAAAAATGCATTGTGTAATTTTATCCGAATTAGTTCTTTTTATACGTTAAAAAATGCGGCCATATAGTGCTCCTGCAATATGAATAAATATAGAAATTTGACAGTATTAACCTCTCTACTGCCCCCTTCAGCTTTGGAGTATGATGTTTATGTGAGATTAAAGCAGATTGACAGGTAAATTAATATGTGTTTATTAACTTAATTTGAAGTTTATAATCTGAGCTCATCTGGTTTGTTGTGGAAAATGGTTCACTGGTGAGGGCTTTTGTCTGGACTATGGTTTTATGGTTTTTATGGTTAACTTTTATGGTTTAGAATACCCTAAAATGTCCTCATAAGGTGTTTTCATGACCTTCGTATCTCAGAAGAAGCTTTATAATAAAAATGTTTTTTGTTTTACTTATTCTTATCATTATATTTCTATATATGGGAAAACCACAGGTGTGAAAGTGTGAAAGCCTTATTCTGAAAGTCCACTGATATTATCTGGATCTTTTTTCACATTTCTTTCTGTCTATCATCTGGAATCTCTCAGTGAGATTCCTGGGCGGTGTTGGTCACAGCCTGTTAAGTGAGCAGGATAAAACCAAGGGGGAATATGGAGAAATGGATCACATTTACTCTGCTAATGACTCCTCAAAGCATTTTACACACTGCCAAAAAATGAATAATGAACATTTTGGTGGAGCTACATGTAAATCTAGAGTCGTCTACCCCTGGGCCATATAGATATATAGGGCCATATAGGGCCATAGAGCTCCAAAATCCACAGGTTTGTTGTTGTTCAGATACTGATAAACCATGTCAAAGATCATGAAGCAGGAGACCTTTTTTAAACTAATGGACCTTCTGACCCAAAAGCAGCATTACACTTGAATTCTTTGTTTTGTGCTATAATTAATTAGGTTTTGTTTAGAATAACAATTAAAGCTGCATTTTACTGTTACCAAAGTCCTGTATAAATTCAGAGGCCTTTATATTAGTGAATAGAGATTTAAATGACATATAAAGTGTAAAACTGGTAGCAGCCGGTAAGCACATCTGTAAGAACAGCATTGCACAACAGCACGTATTTCATAGTTAGGAACGTATTGTTCCAGGGGATCCATGTATCCAAGGAATTTCCTAGGAAGTTCAGCCAAACCGACGTTTCCTCACACTTTCCAAGAAAATTAATCAAATCAAAAGGTTCAATGTTCATAGACATCCATTTTAGATCACATTAACTTAAAAAAACCTGTAGAATTTTAAGAAGAAATTCCAAGGAAGTAAGGTGGAAAATTTTACCAGGAAGAACAGAAGCGTTTTTCCAATCACGTTTTGTGTTTCTGATCAGATCTTTGTGTGAAGACCTCACCCCAGCCATCATCTTAAAGCCGATATTTGTGATACCACACTCTTGAACCTGACTGGTTTACATCATAGTTTGCCTGTGACTGTTTTTGCCAAGTTTGTGCCAAAGCCATGTTTTATAAGCAAATATCTCAAAACCTAAGGTCCACAATGTTGTAAACAACCCTGCAGTGATCAGTGTGTGCTGTTGTGTAATATTTGACTTTACAGGTAAATTACCATATGTTCTGACTCACTCTCCATTAACAGGTCACTCCTCTATGTCATGACAGCAACATGATACAGTTTCATCAATAAATGGTGTAAAATACACCATGATGTTGTACAGATTGTACAAACAGATTGTACATATGATGAATGTCCAAGTAAATGAATTAAAAAATAGACTTTTTAAAATTAATTTATTTAACAAATATTTATTATGTAGTGTATTATTATTATTATTTATTTTTCAAAGATTAATTTGTTTATTTTTTCACTTTATTCATTATTTCTTTAAGAAATACAGTATTTAACACCACCAGTTTGTTTTATTTTGTTTTCCTCATTGTTTGGATGTCTTTATTTATGACAACCGATTGTTGTCATGGAGAGAGCAGTCGCTGTATCCTGTTTTTCAGCATTCCTCCACAGCTTTGCTGTGATCCAGTTCCGTGTCTTAGATACTGTCTTCAGTCAAACACACATTATTTACTGTCTAAATAGCTGCAGAGCAAAACAAAGCATACTTGTCATATCAAGTCATCATTACCTTAACAGGTAATAATTACAAAGTTTTGCAGGCTCAGAAATTCCCAGAACCAGCAAAAAGGTAATTAACACAAAACATGAACAGTGCGACACAAGAGAGTTTGAGAATGTAACTAAAAGTTCAAAGCTGCTGAGTGTAAAACGAATAAGCTTTGACAAACACTGTAAAGACAGTAAACTGATAAACATTTTGGTTGATGTTTCGGAGCACTGGCCACCCTGAGTTGTAAAGTCAGTCATCCAAACCACAATGACAAACAGTCACATGAGCTGTAAGAGGAAACTCATGTCACAGTCACTCAGATGAGATATCTGTGCTTTACAACAGAGCAACACAATCATCTGTGTACCCTCTAATCCACACAGCAGATTGGGTCAATTACAGACATACTTTACTGTAATTCTTTTTGATCTTGTGTTTAAATCTTTTCAGTTTGTGCTCTGGTAAATGGCTGAAATGGTTTGCAGCCTGTGGCCATTGAAACATTTGAGGAAATGTTTTGTGCTCTGTTGGTAATGTGACTTTGGGCATGTGATGACTCGCATTTTGTCTTATACTTCTGTTTTTTTTTTGGCTGCTGTGGTCAAAAAACATTGCAAGTATTTGCCAAGTCATATTTAATTGAGCTGAATCAAAGTGACATACTTACTCATAAATAAATAAAACAATTCTCATAAATAAAACCAAAGTAATAAGTGTGATAGAAAACAGGGACTCATAATTCTGGAAGTTTTAATTATATTTTGGTGTATTCAAAAGGCAGAGATGGCACGTGAGAGATTATATTGATATTAAAGTTTTGTGGCACTATTGTCACCAAACAGAATTCCAAATATAATTAATTTGAAACAGGTTTTCCGAACACTCCTCACGCCTGCCATTGGTGGGCAAAAAGATAACCCCGCCCCAAACTCACACCACTGGTTGAGTCTATGTTGCTATGTTAGGCCAATTACGATTTTCAAACAAACAGCAACGTATTGATAGTACCACAGTGTTTATAATTTTTTGGGAAATAAACCCAGTAATGGTTAACTATAATTCTCCCGGCACATAAAGTTGTGATAGTTAATGATAAGTATTTCAACATTGTAAAAGTGACACAAATCACCTTTAAAGTAAAATAGATTCTGTGAACCTAAAAAAATTGAATCAGCAAATCAATTGTGATGTCTAAACCTGATTTGCTGGTTGATTTGCTGACAAATTGCTCACATATACTGCGTGACCTCATCCTTTCAAAGGCACAGTCATATGCTATTTAAGAAGGCATGTCCAATAACAAATAAAACATGCTCAGTTAACCGTGAAAAATACAAACACTACAAAGACAATCTGGTAAGGGTGGAGACAGATCTTTAGCAACTCGGGGTGAGGCATGGACTCATATGCTTGCTTGTCATTTCCCAGCATTCCCGTTGCCCCGACTGCGGCCCCCTCAGACAATGATGCTGCTGAATCAATCGCATTAAAACCGGGTGTTTTTGATTTTACAATAGTGTACATGTGTGTGTTTTAAGCTTTTGAAGCCCTCATTTTTTGTGTTAGTAAGGATAACTGAGACTAGTTGGACTATATCTTAGTAGCTGAATGGTTTGGGTCAAAAGTCCAGTTATACAAATGCAAGTTTAATGCTAGGTATGTTGGTT
>JAZGTK010001824.1:0-35831 GCA_036877625.1 Ambastaia sidthimunki | reverse complement strand
AAATAAGTTATGGATCTTTGACTTACCGATTGGCCCCTTCTGTCTCCGTCTGCTACGTTCTTCGTTGCTGAACCTCTTTCTGACATAGTGATCACTGATCGTCCTAGAATAATTAAGGAAAGTTTAAAATTAATTAAGTAAATTAATGAAATAAAATGAATTAAATATAAGTAACATTCCACTCACTCTCCACTCAAATCCTGTCATAACTTTACATATGCCTAAATAAGTCTAAATTCTGTCGTATTTCAAGCCCATTTCATCTTGACCCAACAGAAACCTTATTGATGTGTGGCAAAAAGCTCCCGCGTGAGCCTGTTTTTTCTCCAGTCAGGCTAGTCCTTATAGCTCCCCTTAAAATCCTCAGGAGTGTGGTTAGAGTAGCACCCTCACTATCGAGGGTCCTCCGCTATTCCTTAGAACCAAGTCAAAGGATGGCACTTGAGTGGATGAAGCCATTTATCCACTAGCTCCCCTTGCATGTCAGTCCTTGGGGTTGAGTGTGTCTGGCACCCTTACTACAGAGGGCCCCCTGCTCCTTTGGTGGCTGGCTGGCAAGGCTATTGTTTGCGTTAAGCTCACTCTCTCAAAGGCAGAATCTGGCTTATGGGCCGTTATTGCTAGACCTTTATGCAGCTGGCTCAGCGCTGCATGTTGTTGGTGTGCTGACACTAGCTTCTGAGACTAATGTTTGAGTTCCATGCTGAACACTTCCTGCCATCCCCATAGCAAAAATGTCTTGCTCTCTTTCACAGGAAACATATGTAACCGAAAGATGCTGTCTGTCTGTCTCTTTAAACAGACAACCACACTGGATCTCTGCTCTGTGTGAAAGAGGGATGTCTGCTGGCTAGTCATATGTTTCACTGAAGGGTTTCATTAATTGATGAGAGGTTGATGAGATACAAATAAACACTGTGGACTTTTTGCATAGTACATATAATGAGCTAACGATGACCTCAAAAACCTAAAAAAGTAGTGAAAAAAATTCAATACAATTGTTCTTTCTTTTTCATAGAAATCTTTGAAAATTGCCATCAAACAGACAGACAGATTGGAGAAGCCAGTGTAGGTGTTGAATCTAAAAAAAGCTTAAATGCTTAAAACCTGACTAAAAGTGCAATCCTTTTTTTAGCATTCTGTGTTTATTGGAGTTGAGGTGTCACAGCCTGACAATTTGATATCACTGTGAATATGCTAATCGCCTTCATTTCCATCTCATCCACTTGCACCTCGCTGTGCTACTAAAAGCCCCAAACATCTCAGTCATAGAAAATCTCGAAATCACTAAATACAAGCAATGCACGTTCAAACTAACCTCCCCATTTGCCTCTGCTAATTTTCTCCTTAAGAACTAACCAGAAGTTTACACATCATTCAGCCATTCAGAAGGCAAAGAGCCAATCCATTAAATTATCTGAGCAATGTATACATTTACCGACAATCATTGACTTTTCTTTTAACCAATTAACTGGTTTTAATTGAAGCTCTGAATAAGACTTGCCTATTTGAGAACTTTAATTATTGTAGCTAAATTGTAAATAATTCCAGATCCAAAAAGTTTCTGATGCCATTTTGATCCTTTCATCATGAAAGAGAAGACAGAAACATAATGAGTCAGATTCGAACTCACAGTGTCCATGTGAGCACCACGGCTCAATTAGTTGCAGCCCATTATCTTAGTAATAAGCCACAGGTCTGACACATATTGGCATATGTCTGAGAGGAGACATACAGAAAGAGAAAAATAGTGAAGTATCTAGAAATGTGAGGATAAAAAATTTGATAAATAAATGTGATAAAAGAGTTGCTTTTAACATCAGTGTTAAACAGCGCTGTGACCATGGAGTAACAGTCAAAACAGTCTTTTAAAAATGACATTAATTAGATGAAATGTCATGTACAGAAAGATGAAACTTCAGACTCGTAACAGTTCCCTGCTTTTCCAGCTTCTGCTGTTTCAGTTAATGTGTCTTTAGGTCAATATATTGATCAGGCTTTTTACTGGACTAAGAAGGTCAGCTTACAATGCAGAAATAAATTTATGTTACGATTCTAGATGGAATGAGGTTCCACAGTCTAGCCATTAATTTAACCACAGCATCAATATTTGTACAAAATAGTTTCTAAGTGAAAAATAAATTTAATTTAAAACAAAATTGGTAAAAAAAGACATTTATTATGAATAATAATAAATAATAATTCTTCTAACAAGTAATACATTTCATTATCATAACTGTTTGCGGTTGCCAAGCAACATAGCATTTTCCATAAAATAGGAGATTATAGTCTTTAAATGTAGCTCGTCCAATCAGAATTTAGAGCTGTAACTATCCATTTTATAACAGGTTTTGACCACTATTTTGAGACTCTTGAACATGTTTACTGGCACAGGACACAACACAGATTTTAGAGGTCAACCTTAGACATTAAATACACTGAAAGTTCATAAACTAATGATTTAGGGAGCAAAGCAGTGTTTTCCTCTGAGACTGCAGTCAACCATGCTTAAAGTTCAGAAACAGTGTTTACTTTAATGTAGCCACAGCAGGAACAGCCTAAAAAACATCATTATGGCCATACTCACMCCCCCCACCCACCCAAAAGAAAATATACAAGAATAGATGAAACAAAAACACAAAGAAAGCCATTAGAATGGAACCAAACACACTCTCTCTGAGGACACACACACAGCTGAACACAATAATAGAACGTCATTAACACAGCACTTTCATCCAAGATTACATAACTGTTATTGTAATTAAATAAAGATTTTGACCCAAAATAATGATAAAAATAATGATCAACATCATTAATATAACCAAAAACATTCTTGACCTAACAACTGCTGTAAAGCATTTATGAGATACAATGTGTGATACAATGATACAATGACTTATTTTTAACTATCTAACTTCATTTGGAATGTTCAGACTCTGTCTGTCTGTCTTTCCATCTGTCTGTATGTCTGTCCGTGTATCTCACCTTTCTTTAAGCTCTGTATAACCTTCAACCTCCAGTGATTTCTAACAGCATTTAACCTTTAACCTTTTAGACAAGCTTGGTCAAGCCAACACTTGTCAAACCTTTTTTTCCAACATAATTTGTAGCACCTCAATTACTTTTTTTAGTGCACATTGTCTTACACTGTCCTTCTTACATGACCTACATGTCATCGCTCTTGAAAGCTAACATTCATAAACTCCTACCTACATGACCTAGACAAATTTCAATCTTGTCCACTGACCTCAATATATATTTTTATTGAAAAATAAAATAACTCTGATTCGGATGAGACAAAAAGGATGTATTCTTCAATACACTCCTTAAGAAATACAGACAGATGGAGGAGAGACAGAGGTGCAGTGAATAAAATAGTAAAAATGACAAGCAAACAATCACTACCTAATAAGTGAGACTATAATTCCACTTTATAATTTCCTTGTAAACAGATAATGGATAATGTGGCATTAGTAACCATAGCACCAAGGAAAGCCTAGATTAACATTCAACAACCAGATGCTTATATTGAGATTTAATGCCTTTGAATTTCAAACCACACATATGCCAATTTGCACGACAAGAAATATATCTGGGGAGATTAAAAAGACTAATAAGCAAGCACTTGAGATGATGTGTGTGTTTGCATATGAGTGCTACTGTTCTTAGCAGCTCAACTGGTAGAGCCAGCAAAAGCAAGATCATGGGATTCATTGCAAAGGAACTTACTAACACTGTAACCTCTCAAAGATTTAAGAAACTCTCTGAATAAGCGCTTGATGAATTGCAGTACATCTGGCAGGCCTACCCTCTTTTGCCTGTAACATTTGTGAGGTTATATTTTCTCCTTAACTTAAATGTTCTGCAGAAAGCTGGAACTTTTGGCTGTAATGTTTAAAGTTCTTTTTGAGTTCAAACACCTGGGATAAATTCAGGAAAAATTGACTCTGTGTAAAGCACTGTGTGAGATCTTACTTTTTGACAATTTGACTACAATTGTGATGTGCAGTCTTTTGACGGCAAGCGTATTATACTGATTAGACCATCATTATACTTAGTATAAAAAGTGTTTGATTGCTGAGCAAAAAGCACTTTTGATTGCTAAGGAAAACACACTCGGTGAGGTTATGGATAAAGAAACAGTGACAGAGCTTTTGCCAGGTATATATCTAAATCAACATCATCTGGAATAACAATACTTTCATTAGGCCATAAAGAATTTTTTTGACAAACATGAAAAGCATGTGTGATCTACCTTGTTTCATTATGTTTATTGGTTCTGTCCTGTTTGATCTAGTCTTATTCTAGTTAGTTCTCCTGTTCATTAATTAACTCATTAGGTCGTTGTTACTCTTTGCGTTCCTTTGGTCTGTCTTATGTTAACATTAAGGTGTGTGTTTCACTTTTTTCCTGTGAGTTTTATGTATTAACGACTATTTTGGTTAATTCTTCATCTTTGTAAGCTTTATACTACAACCAACCACGACAATCACTTTGTCACACATGCCATTTAATTTAATGGCCATTTAATAGTTGATATCGCAATATAAGACCAGCATAGCAAAACTCTGAGGTCTGCACAGAAGTCAGTCCATCAACAGCACAGAAATCATCTAAAACATTTGAAGTCAGAATCTGTCCATCTAAAATTAACAAGTAGCAATTATTTCAGACAAAACTTGAAACATACAATTCTGCTTATAAGTGCTTCATTTACTGCTGTGCTCCTCAAATAAAACTCTGAAATTCAATATCTTTTAAAGACACGTCGCTAGCCAGGAAACGTACCTAATGCATTGATTAGTTCCTCAAACGTGTTCATTGTAACACAGGACACTTCACAACTCACTCACTTATGACCTTGTGCAAACAAGCAAGCAAATACATTTTTGAAGCGAGGCCTGTTTATTTGTTTGACGAATGTGCAGAAGGACTAAAAGTGAGATCAAATGTATTGCAAGGCCTCTCGTCTAATGAAATGACATGCATGAGACTTGTTTCTAATGTCAACTGTTTCATCCCTTGATATTAGTACATGAAAAGATGTTCTGGTCAATACACACCTAATCAGCCGGCTGGAACAGATAATAAAAAACTGCCACGGTATAATTTGACTTCTGTCTTTTTAAAGATGCTTTTTAGTCTCAATTTCAAAATAAGGGATGTTATAAAGGATTGGTTGATGTCAGATTTTTACTTTACAATTTCCAGAAAATGTTAAAATCTATTTTAAAAGAAAACTTTTTTGGCAAATAAGACTCTACAACAACAGAATTACCAAATACTATGTGGACTATCAGTAAGTACCTTTCAAACTCGTGGCACTAGGAGATATTTGAACACTTATACTTTTAAATCATGTTATTGAGTCTAATTCACACCATTGTGGACAATATCATGTATATTTTGAAGTGTTTGTTGGAGGAAAAAGAGAAAAACCTTTCCAACCCAAATAAAGGAAGTTGCAAAGCCAAGATGAGGGTGTTCCAGACTGCCAAGCTACAGTCTAATAAATATTTCTAACAAAAGGTTAGTTCACCCAAAAATCAAAATTCTGTTCTCGTTTTCTCACCCTCATGTCATTTTAAACCTGTATGACATTCTGTCTTGTGTGGAACATTCCACTCTATATTCCAAACTTCTGAAGCTGTTTGATTTGTGTGAGAAATCGACCGAAATGTAAATTGAGTCGCATATTTTCCCCTCTGCCATATTTCTCATTCATACTTTGCATTGCACAGCGTGGTTATGACACATGCTAAAAATATGCCCGATGCTCAAATGCGCCATATCTGAATATACAGAACAAACTAAAATGCAACTCTTGAGCAATCCATCTTTAAGTGACGGGATGATTTTCAGTGAACAATGACTATAATTTCAGCTGTAACTCACATAAATCTATTGTGTGACTACTATTGTAAGACTTATGGCAGTAGAATATACTGCAGTGCTGTTTTCTCCTAAATGCAGCTTGTCAGTCCTAATTCACTTTTTATTGTATGAATAAAATAACATGCACATTTTGACTAATGTCTCATTTGGTGTTGCACAGGGAAAAAATTACAAGTTTGAAACTAAATTAGGGTAAGAAAATGATGCCAGAATTTCTATTTTTGGGAGAACCAAGTATTTAAATGAAGTGGCTATTTACGTAATAATCTGAACAAGATAATTATTTGCTTGAAGCTTTTAATGAAAAACAGTAATTAGATGCTTTCTCTGAGACCTTTCTGTAATATTAAAACTTCACGATGGGGCTGAGAAGAGAATGTTCTCCTCCACCAATAGAGTTCTCTGTGATCAAAACTGCATTTGGCACAAAAGATGATGGGTCATTAAAACACCAGTAGAGATAAAGCTGCCTCATCGCATCTGAGTGCTAAACTAAGAACTGAAGATGATCCGCAGCCAGAACGTTGTTTGTACACACGCCCATTTCTTATCAAAACGTCACAAGTCAGTTTTGTTCACAAATAATAGGAATGGAATGTTAACGTAATAGACAATGGCTTGGATTTCTATAACAACCGATAATTAGCGTTTGTCAATGTGTTTGCACAGATGTATCCAGGATTTCTTCGTAAATCACGAATGCACAAATTTCTTTGCATAATCATTAGAGTGATCATGAGATTAACAAGAACCAACATGGAGGAAGATTGTCGCTTCCAAATTTACCATTTCTGCCATGCTGCACATCGGGGGCGCAGGGGCGATCTGGCACGTCCCCAGACCATATGGGCACATGGAGAAGTGATCCTGAGGTAACCGATGACATAGAAAAAGAGGCAAACCTTTCCTTCAGTCACGTGGCACTATTCAAACAGTAACCTTCTACCACTCAAGCCTAACAATCAACACGAATTGATAAAGAAACTTGTTGAGTGCTCCAAACAGTGATGACTAAAGCCAGAAGACAGACGGCATAATTATAAGCGGTCGCATTTGATGCATCATTACTCTCAGGGACAACCACATAATCCTGAGGCATTTACTGTACAGTGTGCCCAAATGTTATACATTGAATTCTAATGTTACTTTTAAGCTTTGTACTTATTTCAGAAGTAGGCAAAGAAAATGTCCTGATTTTTGCTTGATGATTAATGATTTCCAAAGCATTATTCACTCGGTGCAGCCTTTCAATAAAAATTAAAACCAAAATTAAAAAAAAAAACTTTAATACTTAAATATGATCTAAACAATGTTTACATACAGAGTAAACACTCAAACTCAATACCTTTTTATCTCAGTTGTTTCACATCGATGCTCAAGATGCCAGTCTGCGTAGATAAATGCCCCCAACGCCAGTAAAGTGATGGGGAATAATTTCCTGCGAAATGACGGCCACACAACGCCATTTGTCATCTAGCGTCATGCTGCTGGGAAATGGATCTACACAGCTTCAGACCGGTTCTCTGTAGCTCCGAGCACAATCACTCATCCGTAGAGCAATCTCCATCATTTATGGCATAACTCATGCCAGCTTGAGAGAAAGGAACAGGGCACAAGCTCTAGTAACTCAAGACAAACATGTCAACAGTTCACACAAAACGACTTCAGGGGAATGACAAAACGTGTACGATGCAGACGCAATGACTGATGTCTTTCTGTGAAGGATTCACTAACAGTTGGGGCACTTCAACGTGTGACATTTCAGTGCACAATCTAATTCACATACTATACCATCTTCATTCCGGTTCAGTCAGGTGTTAAATGCACTGAAATTGTGCCGTGAGATCATGAAATGCTGGACTCTCTATCGCCATCTATGGCTAAAACAGAAAATTGCATCTTACTTAAGGATCCGTTTTGTTTTTCAAAATGTTCACCTTATCAAACCCGACAGCTCTACATTTCAACTCATTGTATGCTTACCGCCGTGACATTCGGTAAGACAAGAATGTATGTGATTTGTTTATGTACTGGCTAATATTGTTTTCCTCAAAATCCCCATTATTATACCTCTGAATGAAGCCATTGTTATCTTTTAAACATTGAAAACATTGCTTTGTTATGTTAATTGGGCTTATTATATTCAAGTCAATGCCATCAATGTTATAAATGAATGTGGCGCTATTGTTAGAATTTTACTTAAGAGGTGTTTGCGAACATTTGCGTACGACTGATCACGGCAGCAGTAATTGGGAATATCCAGACTAACGGTGTAGTCGAGGGCATTAAACATTTAAAAAAGCCCACTCGTGTGCCTGCAGGAGCAATGCTGTACAGTCCCAGTGAAGTATCCCAGATCAGGGTAGTCTACTGCATCCTCCACGGCTAGATTGCATTACTCAAAATCCGCCTGCAAGATAGGAAATTGTGCTGTGAAAGCTAAATTCAGCAGTAATGTTTGGGCATTTTCATAAATCGTGACTTGCATAATGTCTTTAGTGAGTTGTGTGCTTAAACAGACGCACAGTGCATGCAAATGAAACATACTGTAAGAACTAGCAATTGATTTTTAGTACATTCCCCTCTTGGTTCCTCTTATACACTCAGACAAGGTGATGGCCGGAGTTGTTTTTGGATAGAGCTGTCACTATATCTACCATTCACTCTTGTACGCTTTCAGAAGGCACAAAACCCTTGTTCAATGAAAGTGTTACACTGTTCAAAAAATGGCAACTTATATCAACTGAGTTGATATATAATATAAATCTGATAAGCTCAGTTTTGGAAGATCTACTTAGCACATGTATCTTTTGAACAATCCTTCCATAAATGGGGCAGTTGTGGTCTAGTGGTTAGCAAGTCATATAACCAGAAAGTTGCTGGTTTGATTTCCAATGCCGGCAGGAAACAACTGAGGTGCCCTGAATTAAGGTACCCTACCCCCAATTGCTCCCCACTGCCCTGAGTGTGTGTGTGTTTACGGTTTGCAGTGTGTTTACGGTTTGCAGTGTGTATGTGTCTGTGTGTGTATGGGTGTGTGTGTGTGTGCACTAACTGGATTGGTTAAATGCAAAGGACAAACTCTGAATATAGGTCATCGTACTTGGCCAGCACATCCCATCATTTTCTTAATGTATAGAACAGTCTTCACTTAAACAAATAAAATGTTGAAGCCGCTTACTTGCAGCCTCAAGCCAATGAGTCTTCAAACGGTGGCGAACAGAAAGAAATGATGACATCGTAAGTGTAATCAGTCTCTTAGAAGAGGAGCAAAACAAATAAAGTAAAGCTGGTACCTTTAGGGCACCTAGTTAGCATGCACATCATACACGAACCCTCTCAAATTAATTGAAGCATTCATATTAATGCTGTTTACCTCAGATCCATCAATCTACCCTGACTGAAGTTTGGCTGATGCACAGAGCGAGGTGGAGTCCAGCTCGGAAACGTCCTTGTCCCAAGAATGAGACTTTTCTGTCAGCGGTTTAAAGCTAAAGCTCACTGAAATCAATTCAGAGGGTTGTTGCCCGAGTCTTTGAAAGGCGTCCTATGAAGCAACAGGAGTTAAATAGAAAGCTGTAGGGTTTTCAGCAAGAGTGTAAAACCTCAAACCGGAGAGGCTTTTTAGTGCTTGGTTGCGATAAAAATGCAGTCCAGTTACAGTGTGAACAAACATCTCTATCATTGCTCAACCAAACGAACATCTCTTCAGGTTGTGAAAAGGCCATCTCTGAAAAATTCTGTATAACAGCATTTGTTGTGGTACAACGTTGCCTTTCATCTGTACTACATTATATGACCACATTACCACAAACTTTAATGCAGAGAATTTCCTGTCAGAAAATAGAAGTGGAAAGTATGAGCATCCATCATTCGTTAAAGCTGTGATCTATAACTTTAATGGTTAAAATGAACAAAAATAAGTTAATGAGTAAGAACATTACAGATCAGTGTTTAAACTGATCTCCTTTACCCCAGCTCACAACAATAAGTTTATAATAATGATTTATAATTTGAGCTGTAATGTTTATTTTCCTAGGAAATTTGACTTGGTTACATTGTGCTGTAAACAGAAAGAAGAAGATCCGGCTACTGAATCGTGTGTGTGGGAGCTGGAATGCTGGAATGTTTGTAGCTTGTTCTTACGGCAGGTGTTTGGAATTTAAACTTGTCATCTATGTTCAGAAAATAACTGCAATTAACTTTTTATGTTTTGAACAGAGATGGCGATAGAGAGGCAAAAGTTATGGATTGCAGCTTTAAGCCCACACAGAAATCTAAATTGGTCATAAAATGGCCACATAACATTATTGATATACACATATACCTCATTTAGAGGTATACAAACATATATATATATATATATATATTCATATAAGTGGACATTTAGTTTATTCCACTTTTTAGTCAGAGATTTTTGATTTTTCACTTCTAAAATATGTACATACTTGTGACATAACAATTCAACTGCTCACAAAAAATGTCATATATCCATTAACTATAAAAAAAGTTTGTGTTTGTTTTAGTGTCTTTTAGTTTTTAACAAAGTATGTCCATATATAAATATTGATATACTGTATGTGTGTATGTTTATATGTGATATGTTTATATGTTTATACTGTGATATACATGTGATGTGTTTTACATATATTTTTATTTATCAGTTTTCTGTATGGGAGAACATGCCGTCTGACATCACAGAGCAGTTCAAGGGCATGCAGATAAATGCATATTGAATTAGACACAGATTGTCTTCCAAGGACACCCCATAAATTTCTAATGAAATGTGCCTCACTGTATCATTTACAAATAGATATGGACAAATAATTAAATGGAGATAATTTTGTCACATAATTTTGCCATATCACAAATTACAGAAGATCCTAGAGGAAATCGGTATTCGGCCAGAGGGCTACGTTTATTCATTTTTCTTAGTGTTTTCATACACAATGAAAGTTGTGTTGCTGAGAAAAACATGTTTACTACCTTTATTATTATAGTTATTTTCATCACTGTCGCACAAAGCTACTTGAAAATACCCAGTGTGACACAGTGGCAAACTTTGAGTTGACATGTTGATTGAGGCATGCTTTATGAGCCCATCTAAAGATCTTTAACAAAGAGAGGCCTTTTTGTAAAATTCTGCTGCCATGGTGATACAAACATGAACTTTCAATGAAGAAAGTGGACGTCAAAAGAAAAGAAAAATGAATCCAATAAGAATTCATGCCAGTGGGCATTTTTTGATGACTGACATCAGAATATAGTTAGTCAGTGGGGCTTGCTGTTTTTAGCTCTTGCAATGAAGTAAACTGAGTTTCAAAAATTTGCATTTGCTCCTGCTTTGATGAGTTTGTGGCTCAGAGGAATTCATTTAAACAATGAAAGTTAGGCCCCAACCAACTGTGCACCTTTGCTTGGCTGCTTTTTACACAGAAGAATGTTAATTTTCACAGAGAGGAACTTAGCATGAGGAAGCACTTAAAGAACATTTAAAACCATGTAACCCTAATATTTCAAATAATATGCCTAAGGATTTGAAGTAAATAACTTAAACTGCAGATTTATCAGAACGCCTGCACATTGTGAAATATAAGACCAAAAGTAAAATGTGTATGATTCAAAATATGTATGAAAAACTCAAAAAATAGATTAGCCCTTGTCAGGCCTTGGAGCAACAAAATGCTCATTTACTGATTAAACTAATTTGCTAAAATGGCAGGCAAAGTAGCCAACTCAATTCGCAAATGCCTGAGCGGCTCTTTCGGCCAGACTCATTCACTTGTCAATACATCTTTCCCATTTACCTCACCAGCTCAATTCTCAGGCACGCTGGAGATGTATCGCTAGACTGTGAGATCAAATGGACTTTGTAATGAGCGTATATGCAGACGGGCTCATTACGGTTATGCAAATTAGCGTTTCTGTTTTCAAAACTAAGGGAGCTGTAAAATAAAACGAATGTTAAGGACACATCTGTCAGCACTGACACATCAAAACACATGCTGTCTGAACATGAGAATATGTCTTGATCAACTTTGGTTCAGACTATCTGAGAGCCAAGATATGAGATATCTTAAAAAAATGCTACCAATATCACCTACATTTTTACATGGTTTGGAGACATAAGTGGTGCTTGCCGATCAAAAATCAGTGACTCTGTGTTTTGGGTGATTGCCAGGATGTCTCTTTGCAACTGCTAGCATGATCTTCATGGTTCATTGTTTAAGCGATTGCTTGGGTGGTTTTGTTGGCTCTTAACTGATTGCTTTCAAGCCTGTAATATTATTTCCCAAAACATGGCTTATTTTCCTAAATGAGCCACACAAACACCTAGAGTTTATACTCTCAGTATGAGCAATCATAATACTGATGGTTGCCTTAGCATGCAGCACCAATTATAGGAGTTTAAGAGAAGCAAAGCAATGCAACTGTCACATTATAAATTCATCCTCTTTAAAGCACCTCCACTACAGCAAATACCTACCCAGACGGGCCATCACATCTCATGCCAATTTTTAGCATCCCGCCCCGAGCACTGGGAACTTTTTAAAGCGTGTCTCAAGACTCCCACATTCTGTTTCGTTCTGTTGTGCTGCGTCTGGCTGCTTCGAATGCGAGACTGTGTCTTATGCAAATGAATCCAATCAGGGCCAGGTGAACCCCGGACCAATTATACAAACCTTCCTGCAAACCAAACAGTCGACTGTGGTTGCTTTTGAAAATGTCTAGTTTCGCAGGTCCCTCGTTTTTTAGTGCGCAAGGGCAAATCTGATATTTTGGAACGTAAAGCTACATTTAGCTCCAAGGTATCAGTGCCTCCTTAGAACACTTCACTGGCTTCCCCTTCATTTTCCACCTGGTTGTCCATTTAAAAGATGTCAGTGGATCCGATGAATGTGAAAGGGGATCTGATGAAGCGGCAAGAGAAAATTGCACTGACTCACTGCAATCAAGCCGAGTCATTCTGTCACCCTCTAGACCGCAAAGCTTAAACTGCCTTGTGAATAATTTACATTCCTCTGTTCTGTCAGAACGGAACTTCATATACACAACAGGCTCACACATATATAGGCAAATAAGCTCCCATGGGAAGCCTCTATCCATCTGTTAGCCAGAGCAAACATCAAAACAACTTTCCAGCCCTGTGACCCAAACACAGGTACTCTCCTCTATCCAAGTCATCCTCTCTGTGGCAGACACAACCGACGAGACACTTTTAAATATGAATGAAGAGTGATTTTCACTTTTCCGGCCTTGCAGCAAGGTGGAAAGATAGAGGCGGGTCGGTGAATAAGACCTGAAGGCAATAAACTAACAGAGTAGAGGATGAATCATGCCTGATTAGCCTGGGGAAAAAACAGGCCACAAATCACAAGGTATATATTAAAGATTAAGATGATTATGTTTTAATGCAAGCTGTGGAACTTTAATAACATTATATAGACAGAGGAGACTTCATTTTAAAAGATCTTTAGCAAATGCTACGGCTGTCCCAAAATGCTGCCTTAACAGGGAGTATATAGAGCTTAGAAGACATCAAGGCACATTTAAATCTAATGTTTATGTAACATCCACTCTAAGAGGACACTGTCTGGTTGATTTTTGAAATATCCTTCCTTTGCTGCCTGTAATTTCCCACAAGCTATGCGTGCGATTCGGCGATTAGCTGGAGCATAAAAATGTTTGACAGAGTGTTTCAAAAGCGTAGTTTATCCCAAAATAAAAATTCAGTCATTATAGACTCTCATTATGTTCCAAACCTACATGCTGTAATTTTTTATTGTTGGACACAAAACGTTTGTGAGTTTACAAACACTGCCTGTAAAGTCTTTGATTGCACAGTATTGGAAGGGAGGCAGTGAGGCAGGTGCTTAATGTTTAGTTTATTGACTACACTGATTAAACCAATTACCTTTCCAATACGTCACCTTAGGTTCTACCTGTGAAACCTTTAAATTAGAAACTTGCATTCCCACACAGTGTTTTAAAAATGTACTGCAGTACAATGCAATAATTGTCATCACACTGTAAACAGGGGATCTCAAAAAATGTTATATAGGAATGCTGAGAGCATGTTGGAGGCGTGTGGAAAATGACAGTCAGACATTATATCTCTTAACAGTACAGCCATTAATAGCATGCTGAGTGCAATTAGTCCAAACATTGTGCTACAGCACCAAATAGCTTGCTAGCAATAAACAAGCTTGTCAGGAATAAAAGTGTTAGTTTTGTGCTAATTAGTGGTGCTAGGGCATCTATTACAATTACTATTGCTCAAGGTAAGAGATTAGAACAACTTTAGCACATAACTCGCCCTGCACCACGACATGAATAAAACCGCAAATCATGCGGCTTGTTGAGCTGAGCTGTGTCATTACTCTTCCAAGCAATCAAACATACAATTTTCACCTGGTTGAAAGATATAATAGGTGAAAAGAAAAGCCAACTGAATTACATTTAAAGATGAACCGTTATCCTATCTAGGGACCGGAATAACACACTTGTGATTGGGCCTTTATTGTGACAGTGAGTTTTGCATGGGCAAGCATCACTTACATTTTTGTTCAAACGCTAGTTTTGTTTAAACCCATCTTCTGCATTCACCTAAGAAAATTGTAAAATTCATATTTTGGTTTCTTTAATCTAATAATAACTCTAATCTGACAGTGAGGAACAATTCCATAATTTATTTAAGGTAAATGATTTGGGCGTCCAGAACAATGCACTTCTTTGGTTTGGCAACAGATTCACTCCAGATTATTTTAAATTCTGTTCTTTTAGTGTGCAGTATGTTATTACAGTACATCTAAAAGTGTTTCCAGCTATCCACTTTATAATATCATATAACTTCCTTCAAAAGCCCAGATTTCAACATTTTTTGACCAATTAATTTCCATGACTTCTCCGTGACCTTTCCAGTTTGTGGTTACGGAATAAAGATTTTTAAAACCATTCAAATGCAGAAAGATTTAGTCAGACCCAGAAATATCTATGGAGAGTTTGCACTCCCCCCAAAGCAATTTAGTTTATGAAATATTTTTTATATCTGAGCAAAACTAGAATTAAACAAACCTAAACTTGAATATTCAGTCAAGTAGTATTCATGATTTTATAAACTTATTAATATCAATGATTTTTCACAATTTTAACATTCCCTGATGTTTCCAGGCTTTCAATGACTGGGGAATTCTGAAAGGCAACTCGACCTGGTTATCTACAGATGAAAACCTTTCCACACTCTGTTTTGCATGCAAACAAAAGTATAAATAGGTATAAATAAACACAATATAAATAGGTCAACAAACAATAACTAAGTAAAGTCCTTTCTGAATTGTACTGCCGTGTTCTTGCAGCTGTGGTATTGCTAACTAATGCGGTGCGCACGGAAGCATATGCGCTCATTCTCTCTCCGTAAGTCTCAGCATCTTTTACCTAATTAGTTTCTCGAGCCACGCGAAGCGCGCGCGACTGGCCCCGGTGCCACACCCTCTTTTCATTAAGCGTCACCCTTATTAACTACAGCCTTGAATGTATTTAACCTGAACGCAGTTATGTTTTCAACTATCTCAGAAATGTGGAGAAACACTAAAGCGACCCTATAATTTAGGATCAATGTCGTTCTACACGATGCAATAGTAGAAAGAACGGTGTGAAACGCAAGAGTTGGCAAACCATCTTCAGGCTAATAGGGAAACAACGGTACCTGATAGACTCAAGTAAAAATAACATAAGGGTTACCGGAACATAAGGGTTGTTATTAGCGCTGTTCTCCTCCAAAAGCTGATCGCAGTGAAATAGGTTAAGCCTACCTGCGCAAACAAGCATGTATTGTTCAGCATATCCCATTAGTCACAACCGCATCATTTTACTCACCGCTAATAAACCCAGTTTTCATGTCTTAAAATAACCACATGACCAAGAACACATGCAATTACATTTAAAAACATCCGGCCTGTCAAACGTTAGTATACTGCACGATTTTCTCCCCGTTGCAAGGGCATATACTGTAGGAATAGCACTCGATTGAAACACTAAGCTTACACATTCATCCTATTTGCAGCCGGCACTTCACGAATAGTGGGCATCGACCGGACAGCATCGCAACAAAGAGCCCTACCTGTCTCTCCAGATTTGACGCTCGGATTTCCGTCCAAATGCCGACCATTGAGGTCTCACGCCAGCGATTGCCACCGCCCTGCTGCTTCTGTTCTTCGTCAAAGGATGAAGACTGTCCGAACGGGATAAATGAGGAGTTGCGGTCGGTGGGGGGAAGAACAGCTCTCCGATGGATGTAGAGGAGAGGGGGAGAGGGGGCGTATGCGCGGTTGAAGACAAGAAACTCCTTCCTTACTGCTGAGAGAGGGAGCTTTGAATTGAACATGCCCGATTTCATCATCACACATGCGCTATAAGCCTCCATTCCGTTCAGACACTCCATACGTTACAAAAAAAAAACTAAATTATGCAAATTGCACCATAAACTAGACAATTACTTATAATGTCAGACTCAAAATAACTGCAATAAGCACATAATTCTTTAGCCTATTTATAATAAATGAAGTCTAGTTTGAACCATAAAGAAAATATGAATTTACATCACTTATTATTTGAGCAAAAATGATGAAGTATTCCATAGGATGACTATGAAACGTTTTTTTCCAATGTATTTTAGAAACAAACAAACAAATAACCTCACGAACTAACCAAGACTAAATTTCTGGTAGTGAGTCACTGTCACATACTCACAACTAGTCACAATTGATACATCAATATTTTGGGTCAATATACATTATCACAGATTCTCTTCTATATGAGCTGATAGCAATTTCTGCATCTACATGATTGGCATATAGCTCTTGTCTGGAAGTGAGTGGGGAAGTTTACTTTTCAGTCACTAAACACTCGGTCACCAGGGTTTAGCTGACATTTTTCTTTGGCTTTATCTCAGTAGTGTTTACTACTGCCTGTGCTTGTTCAGGTATAAAAGCTGTATTAAGAAGACACACACATATTAGGAGGGAACAAAAACAGTAAATGATGACCAAATTGTCATTTTGGCACAACATTTTTTGGAGGTTTTTACCTTATAGCCATACCCCTAAGAAATCCTTCCGTATGTATGCAAAAATGTACTAATTTATTTAGTAATATGAAATATTCAGTACTATTAAACAGCTTTCCAATGGAGGGGTGCATTTACTGTGGGGGTGTAATTACTGTGCAGGAAATGAGTTCACATGCTGAGGAAACTGCAGCAAAATGATACAGTCATCATAAACATGCGTGTTTGTAGACATGTATAAAGCTATTCATCCGGAGAAAGATTAGATATTCTTGTTGTTTGCAGAGAAACACTAAAAACATTAAACTTTCCTTAACAAACAACACTGGAGTCAAGGAAAGTTCATGGGCTGAGGGCTTGTTTGAAGTCCCTCTGCATTAGACTGAGTAAAGCCTTTCAATGTCTTAGATTGAGTACCATTAAGACCCAAGTATATAGTGGAAGTACATAATGTATCCTAGTTCATAGACATGTCAAGATCACTCTTTTTGAATAGGTTGATTTGTGTCTACATTGCTGATAAATCATCATGGGTCATCATTGTGGATTTTTATATATCCACATATTTTTATTGGCCAAACATAAGTCTTATGAATTAATTCACACATAAACATAATCTTGACATATATTTACATTTACGTCTTAAATATACATGCTGGAGGAAAAATAGAGTTCATAAATATTTATAAATCTGTTTGGCACAGCAGGAGCTGTTCTTGCTGTTACCATTTTGACCAGAGGGTGGCAGTCTATTATTTTTCTGACCTTGTCATGGTTCAATGTTGGGCCTTTGTGCTTTATACTCAGTAGATTGATTTAAAATGTTACGCCTATTATTTTTAATTCTATGTGGTTTGCAAAGATGCAGATGTCAAGAAAAGATCATCACATCATTGCAATGTTATTGAATATTGGGATTATAGATAGCAACTGTGAAATGTATACAATTCAACACACTCCAACCATAAATCTGAGTTACTTCAGAAACCCTCATAACCTGCTCCAACCTGCTGACTGGAAACTTCACTGATGGCTTGTTATCCGGAAAATGGAAAGTCAGAGTAACTGTAATTGTGTCATTGAGTTGTTTTAGTAAAATAATCTGCTTTACAAACACACTTTTATCTGAAAGAGGTTGCCTTAGTTTTGCTGTCCTAGAGTGATTTTGCAATTTTTCTCTTTTGAAAAATATAGTAGAACGGCATTTGTTTGTGTGTGAGGTGTGTCTCTGCCTCCATATATAGACTAAATATGCAATGTGTTGTGTATTAATATTGTGCTATAATTCATTTAAAATGGGCAGTTAATTTGAAAGGTCTCTCAGGTTTTTGTTTTATTAACCTGGACTTGAAAAGGATTACATGAGCCAATCAAAGAGGCTTGTTGGATAGGTCACCACCCTCATGCAGGATTTGCAGCAGCTAAGCAAGTCTGATTGATGTTTCCTAGTTTTATGCCCAATTATCTTCTCCGTATGTGTGTATGGGCAGAGAAGCAGGTGGTCTTGTAGCTGGGCTTGTCTAATGCGTTCAGCTATGTATGATCAATTGGGGAAAATAGAGATAAAACTTAAATCTGAAACTAATTTTGATAATGTATAAGAAACCATAAAGCACTCAGTGCAGGTTTAATAATAAGGCCCAAGTCTGTGAGCCATCTGGGAATGAAAGCTTCCAACATAATGAACTAATCAGGTCTCAATATTCTCCATCAATGCTTTGAATCACACCGTGCTTGAATGCTCTCCGGTGTTCTGGATGTAATTTCAAGTCGACATTGAAGTATTTCTTTTTAATGAATTGAAGCAGAACTCGGTGAGTGTACCCCAGATGCCTGTGTGTTTCTGTCTCAAGTAGCAGTTTCCGAATACCCACCCAGAACACCCAATGTGCTTGCAGTTCCTCAGTGGCTGTAGTTTTGGGGCTTTAAGGCGTAATATACATTTCAGTAGTTGTCAAACAAAGGGTGTCTAGCTGTTCAAATGGTTACCATCAATGTCATTCACCACATTAGACTGAAGGCTTTTGCAATATAATAAGAGTCTCTCTGGGAACTTCTTTTGTGATGATGCTGTAAAACCAGCTTCTGTTTTTTGTTTTGGGTCACATAGGGCTTGACATTCGATTGCGTTTACATAGGTGGATGTGCATATTTCAACTTTGAAGTAATTCATTATAGTTGTATATTTATTAAAGTATATAATTGACATCTCTGAGGTACTATATATTTGAAATTGGTTTTGATTGTGTAATGAAGAGTGATCTATTTTCTCGCTCAGGAGAAACAGCCAAACTAAAGGATTGCTTGTAATTTGGTCTGTTTTTCTATTTTTAGTATAAATCTCTATAGTTTTTTCTTTCTTTCTCTCTCAAATACTCCGGGAGCTAGTGAGTGGATCATTAGAATACCTGTAGTACATAAATCTCACAGCTAGACAGAAACACTGTTGGGTGTTTTCATCAACTTTTATATTGCTCCATAGGCACCAATTTAATGTTTCACAGCAGTCTTTTGGCTTCCTTATGCAATTGGGTTTTTGGCCTTGTGCAAAACTACACAGCAATTTTGCTGTATATTGTTTTCATTCCTGAAGTTATATCCACCAATCAAAATAGTCTTATGACCAATTGCTTTTAAATGCCTACTGAGAAAATGAATGGGGAATATCTCATGCTTTTTAGAAGTTGGCGGACCATCCCTGTGGGTTACTAACATGAAAACTGGAACAATCACATACATACTGTATTTGTTTTAATTAAAAATATGAAACATCACATGACTCACAAGATTTTCTGTGCAAATTCACAGCTGGGCCTGAATAAAACTTGGGTATTGTTTTACTTGACTGTACAATCACAATTGTGTTTGTGCATACATGTGTTTTATTAATGATGTAACAAATTTCCCTTTTGTGTAGCTTCTGAGACAGTGCTTCTAAAACCTCAAATAGTTTATGTATATATGTCCCCAGAATTGGTTGTAAAATTGTGTTTTATCATAATAAAGTTCATTAAAACAAAACTTTGTTGTAGATTTGCATATCATATCCACAAATATTTAATAAATAATAAAATGTTTAGCCTCCAATCTAATCATGTAATAAAGGGTCAGAGACAGCAGGATCCATGTGCAGCATTTATTGTAAGCGTAGTAAAAGCCAGGCAAAAGGTTCAGGACGAGAAACAATCCAAGATCAAAACATAGGATAACAACAGCAGGGAAACTGCTCAGAATTGACAACCAGAGCAAATCAAGACTTCGCAACGAGTGTCCTTGAAACTGGGGTTTAAATAGGAGGGTTAATGATCTGCAGGTGTGGCAGTAATCAGTCCCAGGACTGTGGCCCTATGGGTAATGTAGTCCAGAGCATGACCAGTATTCAGGAGATGGCTCCTACTGGTGGATTGGAGGAGGCGCGGGAGCCTCCTGTGTAACAAATCAGACACAATATGATATGGTTAAATAATATTTATAAATAATATGCCTATTTATATATATATATATATATATAATTTATATTTGCTGTGCAATCATTCCTTGAACAGTTTTGTGTTTTTTGCATGTGCAAAAGTAGAATATTGTAAATACTTTGTTAAAGAATTTGTTCCAAGAATTCCAGTTGGTTTGTGATGACTGTAGATTTATAGCAACTGATATGAATTGCTCATTTAGAGTTCTTATGTCCAACATGGGCAGGAAAATGAGAGATTTCAAGTGAAGTATTTGTGTTTTTTTCCCAGCATTTTCCCACATAATTGGTTTGGAAACCCTCTTTATTCTTCTGCAGCTAACCAGAATGCTGGATATGCCGTATTATAACTCTGTCTAATAACATATTTTTATCGGTCTACAACAATTACAACAATTACAACAACAATCTACAACAATTACAGACAAAAATAAAACTGTAAAGAAAAACAAACTCTGTGCTTTAAACCTTATGTTTAATTTACAGTGCTAGACAGAAGTTTAGGTTATAAATAATTCCCCAGACCTTTTAGGGATTTGTATAAGGACCTGAAATTCAACTCTTGTGGATATATAGCCCTCAGTCAGACTTTACACTGAAGAGGAAACTAAGGTCATCTATTCACTGGGGTCTGCAATTTGAATGTTTGCTTTTTAAGTAATCTCATGGCATTTTGTGGCTTAGAGTAAAAACCTTTTCACTGCAGGGCAAGATCTGTCTTGCACACATCTTGCAACCTGACCTATGCCACATCAAACCCTCCAAATCAAACTGAATCAAGCTGTCTCAAAATGATCTTAATTTGCATTCAGTGGGTCTGCATGTTTCAGGATCTAGAGTACCATCTATTATTGCAAATGTAAATGATTCGCATTTAAGGGAAAATAAGGGGGTTACAATATGTACTCCACGGGTGTTCTTTTAGCAAACGTCATGTTTAGATGACACTGGTGTTTTGGAGCATTACTCGATCAGACAGAGCAAAATCTCCCTCATGTGGTTTAGTGAAACACCACAACGCTCGCGTGTGTTAGCGCGCGGACACAGTGGTGGGTGGTGTCTGCGCGCGCTATGAATATATATTTGTCCTGATGTTAAGAAAAATCGAATATTCTTTGACACTAGAGCTATTTCACTGTAATGAAGAAGATGATTCTCAGATTTGCTCTCTTTTCTGAAATGAAATTGTTTTGGAAGATATTCTTCATGTAAAAACACTTTTTTACACAAATCTTTTTCCACAAATGGATGTTGCAAGAATGTTTTTGGATGCTTTTTTGTTAATTGTGAGTTTGCTTAACATTTCCACCCACGGTAAGTGCTACGAAACTTTTCCCCTTTCAAAATCCTCATCATTACTAATTCAGCAATAAAAATTAATAGTAAATGTATTTCATGTATTCAAACTAATATAATAAAACTAAGTTTTATTATATCGCAATGCAATGTTTACATGTTTGTTTTGACTTTTGTTCTATCAATTTCAAGTCAGCTAACCTTTATTTATTTAGCGCTTTACAGTAATAAATCTAACAATAATGAGAAACGATACATTATGCCTGCAAATGGTTACAGTTAAAGGTGCACCATCGTCCGGGACGAGAGAAGACCAGGACTCGCAGCTGAGCTCTTCTGCAATCTTCACGTCTGAAGATCCGAGCAGAGTCTTGCATCAGCAGCCGGAAGCGTCACACGCCCGCGCAAGACCCAAGCGCTGCACCTGCTACTCTTATAAGGATATTGAGTGTGTCTATTACTGTCACTTGGGCATTATCTGGATTAACACCCCACAGTGAGTATATAATGATTCCAATACTGATGCAACCCTGTTACAGTACTTAGTCAATAAACGTCAACAGAAATTGAGACTTATACTAAATATCATGCTGATTGGTTATCATTGAGAAGCACTAGCCAACCACTGGTTAACCACAGATTAATCACCTGGTCTTTTGTAAGTGTGTGCATTTTTGTTTCATATACCATGCCAAAAAAGGAGAATTAAATAAACTTTGAGTAAGTATGATTTTTTCATATAAGGGCTGAGGAAAAGATAACATCAGTACAGTGTCATCCCTCAAATTATTTCTTTTAATAAATTTGTTAATGTACATTAGTAAATCCTAAATCATATCATAATGCTTTTTACTTATTTTAAAAATTTATTCAGTAAATGGGGAGATCTTTAAAAAACATTTCTAAACATTCAGAGCATAATGTCACACAAAGCACCACTCCTCACTTTACATTATTATATTTTTACTGTTAACAATATAGATTCAAAATAGCTGATTTGGTAATGTACCAACTGATGTACGTTACCATTCATGTGACTGACGTACTGTCGAATGATTAATCACATTTTAATTATTAACATGCCACTTGTGTCATTGAACAATTGAATGGAAAACAGACAGACCAGATACAGTTGTGTTGTGTTTATTCGAGATATACATAGAGTTTCTACAGAGTATGTTTTGCATTATCTGCCACAGTCATGTTTTGATGCAATTGTCTGTTTCCATGGTGATTGTAACTGTCCATGGTGCTGATTCAGAGAAGAAGCATATTAAATATAATATTAAAAGGGCTGTAGATAAGATTATCTTTTCGACACACAGCAGAAACTGTATCTTTACTTCAAAATAAACCTGGTTTCAATACCTGGTTATCAATAGCTACAGCTGCTCCCAGTCTGCATCTCTGTGCAGTTTGGCTCTAATACCAACAAGAGATAAAAGAATTATAATAATAACACTCTTATCACTGTACATTCAATATCACTTCATACCCAGCAGAGACTTTTCATTTTACTGCAGTATTTTTCCTCATTAAACCAGTCTGTGTGAAAAGCTCATGATTTAAGCTTCTTTCTTTTAAGTGCTGTGCCAAAATGTCGACATGCCGTCATGATTAGCAATAAGTTATTGCGCACTGTTTTTCTACGCCACAGGACTTTTAATAAAGTGATTCTGTGTGACATTGAGCTGTTTGAACCTAGACTTAAAATGGTGTTGAAGTGTATTTTTCACCGTAAATATTGACAGGTGAACCTTAGGCAGTCTGCTTGGACGGCTAGTTCCACAATGAAACCAAATGGTCAACATTAAACCAGACATGTCTGATCTTAGCAGAGAGACTTTCATGATGTACCAAACAGAGTGGCTGAAGATCAGAGAGAGGATCATGTAAATTGCATGAAAATCTTCCAGGCCGTCATATTTTTGGCTCTATTGCCAACCCATCTCTACAAATAAAGGCAACCTCTTGTGGTTCATCTCCAACTCAACACCAATGCAATTTTTCATCTGTGTTAAGTGTTGTTCTTTTCTCTCTCACACAGTATTAGATGC
Source organism: Ambastaia sidthimunki (assembly GCA_036877625.1). NCBI lineage: Eukaryota > Metazoa > Chordata > Actinopteri > Cypriniformes > Botiidae > Ambastaia > Ambastaia sidthimunki. Next base: position 12,049 of record JAZGTK010001824.1, on the reverse strand, counting down.
ATTCACAATTGTACAGATAAAACCAGATTAGCACTGGCTTTATCATTAATGTTTTTGTTATAATTTCTCAATATTGCTGTCTGTGTTGCACATTCATTGAAATATTGGTGCAAATATGTCTTAACAGATTGCCATCCTTTGACTGTACAATGCTTATGAGTTCTGCCAGGTTGGATGAATTCAGCCCAACATGTACCATATGCTGTCTGGTTTTATATTCTCCCTTCAGGGTGACTGTGGATGTTCTGAGATGTTTCTTATAGATTACCTTTGTCATTTTCATATACAGTCTGCCAGGGCTTCACATGTGATATCAAAAACTGTGCCACATCTTCTCAGCTTCAGTCTAACCAGGCATAAAGTGAATTTGTGTTTCAAATGTTTGGAGAAACTGACAGGGGGAAGGGACCGGTCTTTCTGTATTAGACTTATAAGCAAGATTAAAGAGATGTAAGTATAGCTCTGGGCCTATATGATGTGTGGATTGAGGTTTATACCATCTCCTTCCAAACACTCTAAATGCTGGAACATGCACAAGTCCAGAAGCATATTTTCTGAACAAATCTGCCCTTGCTAACCAGAGTTTAACCTTTTCCACAAATCTGTGGAGGTGTGTGCCCTTTCAAAACAAATATTTGATGAAGGAAGCCTGTTATTATTAATGTAAAGCCCAAAAAACATGTTTCTCACATGGTTTTAGTTTCTGCATTAATTTCTTTCCCTTATGAAATTGTTACTTAATTTTTGTTCTTCCTAAAATGCACAAGTTGTACAAAATTGTATGTGAAAAAAAATGTGTCTTTGGGGCTCATTTAATCCCAGGTTTTTTCTCTATTTAGTTGCCCACAGATTGTTTATGGAGTTTTTGAATTATATCATAAATATTGGATATATACTATATGAAGCTATCTTACTGCTATACTAACATTAGAGCTCTAAAAGACCTCACCATCTCCAAGTTGTCTGTCCTTGTGTTTCTCTGTTTTTAGGCGTACGGTTCCTTATGGCATGTCAAATTTCCACAGCCCTCAGCGACTCCGACGCTCCAGTGGCTTTGTGCTTTGATGCAAAGTGCCTGCTTTGATACAGGATACACAAATACATAGATTCAATAAATACAAGAAGATTAAGAGGATACATACCGGGAGAAACTGTTTCCTTCGCACCTCAAGAATTTGAGATCAGGACTGATGATCTGCATTAAACTGGATACATGACTAGGACACATAACTAGACGCAGGTTTTGGATTTGTACAGATTGTGATCTATAGCAACACTGCTAAACTCCTACCCAACATTCCTTAGCATGCTGTAATTCCTGGAACAGCCGGGCTCATCTGCTCCACATTACCAAGTGAATTCAGGGAAGATGGAGTTGTTGTATTTTTCACGCAAGGGTCCTGTGTATGTTCTTTACTATGCCTATTTTTACGAGTACCCGGCCTAGCTTCTTTTAACCAAATAAAAGTCTGAATTTAGTGTTATGTACAATGTTTGACTGTTTTTAGTTCTATAAAATTATAGATATGCTATTTTAACGGTTATTAAGGTATTTAATGACTGGTTTGGTTCACAGAGAGAATGCAGATGTATGAGGATATTTGATCCAGATGCATGATAAAAGAATTTGGGGTAAGACATGACTTCATCTGTTAATCAGGCCATAAACTTTACAATAATATAAATGTCACTCTTTCATGTTTTTTTATGTACTGCTTTTATTGTCCTAATTAACAAGTACATTTTAGGCACATTTCCAGATTAGTTCTTTTGATTATTATTTTGAACGTTTTTGGATGACAACCGAAACAATGGGCAATAGGAAAAAATCTTTATTTTTAATATTTGATGCTGTTTGCTGGGTGTTTGGGAATAGACAAAAGAAATTTGTGTGACTTGGTTTTGTGAATAACGTTTTAAAGCACAAAAATCATATTTGGAGCCCAGAGCATATACAGCTAATAATGTGTTGATAGGTTTTTGTATACTAATTAATTTTTATGCATATCTAAAAATACAATTTTCAAAAGAAGCTGCAAAACACCTTATATAGCATTTCATCTGACTTCTAATAATGTTTACAACTTTGTATGTTTCAAAATTATTTAATAACACTGGTCTATGGCAAATTAACACATTTCTACTGTTATTGTCTTAAGCCTGTCTCTTAGATATGTTCTTTTAGCTATGACTATAAAAATATTGCATCTATTGTGCATTAAGTTAATATGTAAGATGATGTTTTTGTTCTATTGACCTGGCAATAATACATTATTGATTAATATAAGCAAGCTTGATCATAGTCCCCTCACGTGGGTCTGTTCCTAAATCAATCCCAGCATGCCTCTGGTTTTCATCCATGCACCAGTGCACCACTAGAGACTTTTAAAAACAAGGGCAAAGTAATTGCTTTTAGACRTAAAGGGAAATTTTGATCCCCCTGTGGCAATCTTTCACACACAATTAAGCTTGTTGTCTTGTTGATCGACAGTCTGTACTGGAGGAGCTATCAAATTCATTCTAGAAGCAGCTGACTGGAGCAGTTTTATAAGAAGTCACTCAGGTGCATGATGCAAGCTTGTACCTTAGATAATCTTTGTTCAATAAGAGATTTGTAGAAAAGTTAACACAGTACATTACACAGAGGTGTAGATTAGAAGGAAGCGATTATAGGTCCATAATTTAAATACACTGTTTTTACTGTGTTAGGGTTGTTGACTGACAAATTCTAAGACGTGTGACAGTAATGAATTACTGCTCTCTGTGTTCCTGATCACTATTGATTTAAAATGAATAAAAATGATTTTCATAAACAATTTTACTTCAGTATTGTGATGCATTTTCAAGTGAAACAGAATACTCAACTGACAAAATGTAGGGCTTTAATGCAATGTTGCATAGCAGAAGAAAAGGCAAGGAGCCATTTTCTTATATAAAAGATTACAAATAGTAACTGTAACAAAGCAATGAAGGCAAGAAGTTTATCCAAGAGATACAAACCACAGAGAAAAACAAAAGGTTTTTATTTGTTGGTCAGCGTGGTCCTCCCATTTCTGAAATCACTCTGTATAAGTACATCTGCTAATCCACAATGTTATTATATTATCTACTGCCAAGTCATGTTTGCCTGTAATGTCTTCAAGATGTTGAAGATTAAATTGATTAACTTTTTGGCAAATTCAGTTTTTCAAACCCCTTTCTATGAATTAACGGCAGAATCTTTTTAGTAAGCTGGCAAATATTTGGACAGCTGCCTTGAGGAGGGAGGTTGTGTCCAAATGTCAAAAGCTCCCTTGCAACTACTAAAGCAGAATGGATCAGTTGGAGGGTTTTGGTCAAATAAAAATCTGGAACCATGTACAAAATAAGTGATTTAATCATCATTCAATCAGTCATTCAATGTGTCTAAGCTGAAAATAGTTTTTCTTAATTGTGGAAAACATCATGTTGCTCTTGTTTTCCTCATTTTTCTCAGCAAGAGCACAAAATTAGTAGCCGGGACAGGATAGAATGGGAAGTGTATCTCTGTTGGGATCTTGCCCTATTTAGGAGCTGAGCTGTCAGGATAATGACTGCACGCCACATCCTGCAAATATAACTACTGCTCCACACACTCAAATTACCTGTCATGCCAACATTCCTCTCTGAATGACTGTGAACCACATCCAAAGAAAAGAGACACTAACTAGTACTAGCACTAGTCAGTGGACATGTTAGAAATTAACAAAATTCCAAAATTCGGTAATCCAGGAATGAAATACAAGATACCATCCCACTGTGTATTGCATGTTGTGTTCTGTGGTCAACATGTCCTGGTTGGAGATCCATCATCTGAGCCAGCTGATGACTTTCAGTTGCACGCATAAGAAATGGTGCCTTACTCAAAGGCACCTCAGTTGTTTCTTGTCAGCATTGGAAAACTAATATGTGACTCTCTAACCATTGGGCCATGACTGCCCCAAATAAGATGTTCTTAAATAATCCAGTTTTTGCATGATACTGTTTACACAATATTTATTTTGTGAACCTGAGCCCGGGCTCATCTGCTTCACAGTACCAAGAGAATTCTTCAGAAAACTTTGTAAACTCTAAACATGATTGTGTTGGACCTATTGGGAAAATCTGCCTAAAGGCTGTGATCCTATAAAACACAAGAATATGCACAAAGTTCATATAATGCATTGATACAGTGGTGTTCCTTGTATTTGGGGGCCATGTGGTGAACATAGGTTTGTTATATTCATTATTTGCCATCCTTTTCCTGTTTTTTCACTGAACTATATAAAAATGCCATTAAACACCATAAGACATCGTTTATAATATTAAATAAGATGCACTTCACATTTAAGGTAGTTTCGTCGTTTATTGTAAAGTTGCACCTGTGTATTAAGTAAAACTTATTACTATTTAGATGATGCTGCCACCTAGTGTCTATAGTCCACCTTTATTAGACACATTGAAATCGTTTCTCCTGTTCTCTCCTTGCTGAATTTTTTAAACTGGTAATTCGTTTCAGATTACATAATAATTATAATCTATATTCATTTATTGTTCTTTTATTATCGCTATATTAATAGCAAGGTTCATCTTATGCTTGCTCAGTTGTGTTTTCTGACAGCTGGGAACTGCATGCCGTTGTTTTGTTTGGGGGGTTTGCCTATATCTGCGTCACTACAGAATTCGACGAAGGTGATTGGTCCGCTCCGTCGTTGCCATGACAATATACAGACCACAGTACTACTGTCTCACGCCGCTCGTGTACTTCTGTTAACATGTTAAAAAACAAGGTAAGATTGTTGGTGTCGTATTTAAACATAACGCAAATATAATTGTGTGTTTTTGTCATTTTGTGTTTTCCAAAAATCACCGGCTGATTACACAACTTGCAAAAGTCATTGCGGCATACTGCCTTTAAATTAGCTGCATTTTAAAATCATTGACTTGCAGATTTGCAGTAACAAACTTCTTATACTCATCAGACAACTGGACATAAAGGTGCCTACAGTTATCAAAAGAAAAAGGAGGGGTAAGTCTGCAAGTTAGCAAAGTTCTGACCTGTGTTGTTTTCCATCCTTTGACATGATGATTACGAATTACAATAAGAAACAAGAACTACCCTTCTTGTTTTATATATACACACACACACACATAGTATATTATAGGAATCTGTATATGCTAATGCAAACTTTAATTCATTTTTACATATTTCTTAATTCAACAATTTTTTGATCTTCATTAAATTGTTGGTTCTGATCTCAGGGATGGTAGGAGCTGTATACGGTACAGATGTAGTCTGACCAACACTATACAGGACGTCCTTAGCCACAGACCAGGCTGGGTGGAGGTGAAAGAGTGAGTGATGTATTTTTCATGTACTTGTTTTTAAACCTTGCGTGTGAGCCAATGCAAAATTACAATCATGTGTGTGTTATCCATACAGTGATGGCGAATGGGACTTTAACTGGTGTGATGTTGGTTGGCTGAGAGAAAACTTTGACCACTCTTACATGGAGGAACACGTGCGAATATGTCACTTCCGCAACCACTATGAGGTCAGTGTAATTATATCAATGCTGGACATTGACTGAAAGACAAACATTGTTTACAATTGAATGAAAATGATCTGATCAGATCATATAACATATTTACAGGTATATACAACTACTTCATGGTTGTAAAAACATTGTTGTTTGTGTTTTTCAGTTAACCCGTAAGAACCTGATGGTAAAGAACCTAAAGAGGTATCGGAAAACGATAGAGCGGGAATCAGGCCGTTTAGAGGCAAGCAAATGTGACTTTTTCCCCCGCACATTTGAGCTGCCCAGTGAATATCACCTGTTTGTGGAAGAGTTCAAAAGAAACCCAGGGAGCACATGGATCATGAAGCCAGTAGGTGTCTAAAAAAACTAAGTATTATTTTAGCATTTAAATGCTGTACAGTACTGCTAAGTATCTTATGCAATGTTATAATACTTTTGCAGGTGGCACGTTCACAAGGGAAAGGCATTTTTCTCTTTCGAAAACTTAAAGATATCATTGATTGGAGAAAGGTAACAAATATTTGTTGAGTCTTAAAGGTACAGTTTACTCACAATTAAGATTTCTGTCATTATTTACACACTCATGTCATTTTTAACTCATGTTATTTTTCACTCATGAAATATCATGGACAACAATAAGAGAATTTTTAATTCATCGTGCAACTCTGACATACTAATGCTGCTTTTTTTAGGACGGGACCCGCTCTGAGGAACAGAAAGATGAGGCTCAGGTTGAGAGCTATGTAGCTCAGCGTTACATTGAGAACCCTTATCTCATAGCTGGTATATTGAATCCTATTAGCTCTGTCTTTGTTTTATTTAGCCCAATCTTTATGATTATTAATGAATCACATTTACCTCTATGTTACCAGGGAGAAAATTCGACCTGAGAGTGTATGTTCTCGTAACATCAGTAAGTGAACTATTGCATTGTTGTATTTTCATTGCTTATGTTCCTCCCATAAAGTTTCTGTGTTATTTGCTGCGGCTACTGGCACAGTCATCACACACTGCAGCCTTAAAAACACACCAAGAGATTAGAGTGTTAATGTACAGTGTAAACAACATGCTTTTGTGTTGTTCAGTATATTCCTCTGAAGGCCTGGCTTTACCGTGACGGTTTTGCTCGATTTTCCAACACAAGGTTCTCCCTCAGCAGCATTGATGATCAGTGTATCTTTTGCTTATAGTTCTGGATTACACACGCACACACACACACACACACACACTCTCTTTATGTTTCGTTGTAGTAAGAAGAGACATGAAATCTCCATGTTTGTTTCCTTATCCTTGATGTCTCAGATGTTCATCTCACCAACGTTGCAGTGCAAAAAACAGCTCCTGATTATGACCCTGAGAAGGTATTTAAAAGGTCCATACTATTATGTTTATTAAAGCATTTCATTAAAAGCAGTAATCTCTCTCTTTCTCTCTGTCTCTCTCTCTCTCTGTGTCTCTCTCTCCCTGTAATTCACACCCAGGGTTGTAAATGGCAGATGCAACAGTTGCGGCGATATCTGACTGCTAAACACGGTGTAGAGACAGTGGATTCTCTGTTTAAAGAAATTAACAACATATTTATTCACAGCCTGCACAGCGTTCAGAAAACCATCATCAATGACAAACACTGTTTTGAGTTGTACGGGTATGACATACTACTAGACCAGGACCTAAAGCCGTAAGGAAAATGTTCTAGTCTTTTAGTTTAGCTATTTATACACTTGTATGGTGAACACCCCCTTCTATCTATTGGCCATTCTAGTAATTCCAGTGAACACAAAATGTAATGCCACACTATGACATTGTATAGGATTATCTTTTTTATCTTTAAGTTGGCTATTTTGGTGTATGGTGTAGCCACACAGACATTAATAGAAAATTTAAAGAGGTTATGTTCAGGGGGGTATGAATTAGAAAAATATGCCTACATACTTTGGACATATACAGTAGCATGTTTTTTTTGTAAATACAGTAATTTCTTTGAAGCTGCAAAGATAAATTTTACAAGTCTAAATTATACAAGTATACACGTCTGTTGCTTGTATAACTAACTTTTACTTGGATGTGATGTAGGAATATTTTGCATTGCTGAAACCTGTCAGTTGGTTGTCCTGCAGATGGCTGATTGAGGTGAATGCCTCACCCTCCCTCACAGCCAGCAGTCAGGAGGATTTTGACTTGAAATACAGGCTGCTGGAGGACACCCTGCACGTTGTAGACATGGAGGGCCGGTGTGATATGACAAAATCATATAAAATTACACGCAAAACCAACAGAGACCTCTCTGTGTTGACGCTGTTGACTAAAACAATTTATTGCACTCAGTTTGACAGGCAAGGAGAAGCAGATCGGAGGATATGACCTGATGTGGAATGATGGACCTGTCTACACAGATGACGGCCTGGAGGCTCTGGGTAGTTCTTGCCTCATAACAAACACACACCTGGGTCAGTGTCAGAATATTGAGATTTGGGTCTATAGCAATGAACCATTTCATAGTTCAGTAAATTAAATAAAATGTTTGCTTTGTATTGTACATTGGATACCTTGAAATAAACACAGGACACTTTTATTTTTTGTCCTACTCATGAAAAGAGCTGCATAACAAATTATAGTAGCACTTATTAACCTCTAATCTGCAATAAATAGAAATGATTTGTATTTACACAGGCTGTGTGAATGACCGTCAGAAGCAGCTACAACAGCTTCTAAAGCCTTTACCAGGACAAAAGAAAAAATGACAACATGCAAGAAAAGAGTTTAAGTGTGCAACTACTGTAGGGATTCAGATGAGTGTATATATAAGTATTTAAACACCCAGTGCTGTGATAAACATTTGAATGAGACACAGAAAACTGAATTTTATGTGAGAAAAACTGTTTATTTGTATCTTATAAAAATAGCTGAAATAAACTTTACCAAAACAAAAGCACAATATGAGGTTTGTTTTTGCCTGATAAGGGAAAGGTTTTATCCTGTATGTATATATATATATATATATATATATGATTTATGGGTTGTGTACGAACACTGCGCACAAACATTATATAAAAGTGAATTTGCATAACAGGTCCCCTTTAAATATTTAGAAATTGGGTAATATACACATTTTTGAAATACACTTACATTACCAATTTGACATAAAATCCTTAATTCTTGTAATGTCTATCCCCTAATATATTTTGGTCAGTTTATTATGTTTTTAAAAATGTACATTAGTATGTTACTGTATTAGTGCTAGTAATATAAATATGTATTTGCATAATAACAATATTATCAAAGTCTTGGTTCCATTACAATTGTTAGACAATTAAGATAATAACGTGATAAATATGTGTTTAACACTTTTTGTAGATATACTCCCCCTTTTGTTCACTCTGCAGTTGTGGGTGACTTCAGAATGATGACCGGCTGAAAGAGACAGAAAAGGTCTATAACCAGGAACTTTGCATATTACTTTGAATCACTAAAACTATGCTTGTCTGCATTCCTGGTTGCTTACCACATGAGACCCGGGACAGCAGCACTGAATAACCTTGCAGCAATACACAGCTAGTGTGATAGAGACAGCAGTCTGAACTGCTTCTATGAGTTGATCTATTGACTCCAGATAATGAAATCCATACTATAGATAAAAAGAAATTTCACAGTATAAAAAAAACCTTTAAACATATAGCACATCATGTAGGCTACCGGTAGCTTTGAGCCTAAAGCAGAACTACTTATTTGACTGAACTGTAAAGGATGTGGGGAAAGTTGCTCTCATGTGGCCAAGAACTAGCGGCAGAATACATATTTTCATGTAATATATTTAATCCATGCTCAGAGAGAATACACCATTTGAAATCAACCACTGTTTTGCCACACCAATCATTCAGCTATAATCATTTATCTTTCTGCAATGTTATCAGTGTAATACTTCAAATGGCAGTGGCTGTCTTTAGCAGCCATTCAGTGCAATGTGGTGGTTATAATTGTCATTTTCACAGTCATGTTTTGTGAACTGTCAGCATTATGTTTTTTCCTCTTTAAATTTTTTAGGATAACTTACCATTAGAGGTGTACATATATGTTCTTCAGATTTATCATGGGTATTATTGTAGTCGAAATCCCAGCATACATTATTTCCAGGGTTTGGACGAAACGCAAATGAAGTGATATACAATAAAATCCCATATACCACACACATGACTATCTGCATTCCCAAACATGCCTTGAGCTGTTAAGAAACAAGACACACAAACACAGAGAAAGAGAGATAAATGCTTAGTTTCCAGTACATTCTGCAGAAAATAAATAGCCTGCTTTATAGATATTATTACAGTTCATAATATTATATGTATTTTATATAATATTATATCATTTCATAAGAGCTGTTGTTATATGCAATATATTATATCAGCTAAACAATGCCAAAGATTCTATTCCTATGAATAGGGGAAACTACACCTTGACCAGTCTAGCGAAGTAAGTACTAGTACAAAGAGTCAATCGTCAATCACTACACAATATTTTTTCTGTGGGGATTGGGGTGCTTTGTACAGAATGTACAGATTTTATTTATTAAAGGCATGCGCAGTAGCTAAAACGATCCGGAAAGTTGTTTTATAGCGCAATTTGAGCTTAAGAAACAGAATTACTAGTACAGTTGATGTCAAAATTAATAATTGGTCAGACATATTGCTTAATCGTATTCTCAGATAGCGATTTTAAAGATCTCTTCTTGTATGACTGAAATAGCAGCCTAGAGGCTTTAGACGGAGACTTTCCTAACGGGACTTTGCTAGGTTGGAAATTACAGCCCCCGGTAACGTTCATTCTGTCTTCAAAGAAAGTTTGTTATCTAAATCTGCTTAGTATACAAAAACTCGGTAATATATACTTTAAATATAGTAATATAATAATTTTAGCAAACAGTCCCCATAGTAGAAGATCTTCAAAACTTACTATTGGGAGGCGGAGCTTCTGTGCTGCGATTGCCAGACTGCCAGCTATTATGCTCTGTTCAGTGGAAATAGCGCATCAACAATCACATGTTGCAAATATGAGCTAAGTGTCCGAATAAACAACCTTCCACATGATTAACACATTTACAGTTCACTGAGTCAGATATGAGAAAACAATTGGCTATGTAAATTATTTCCCATGTTTTAAACATATTAAGACAGACACTTACAACACAGGAAAACGCTACAGTAACATACGTTCCCACCGAAGAAATTGGAAACAAAGGAATTTTGGAACCAAAGTAGAAGAAAGTCAGCGTTATCTCTGTAACCTGTAAAAGGAAATGATGTATGTCTCATCATTAGTGTTTGGAAATATATATTGTGTTCAACTTTATCCTATTTTGTAAACTTAATATTCACCCCTAAAATCTTGGGTTCGGCTTCCAGGAATTTATATTTCCTGTTTGGGTTCTTCTGGAAAGTAACTTCCAGTAAATCGCTCGGTCCCGGGTTCTCAACTGCCGCAGCAGAAACGTCCGAAACCTCCATCTCGCGTTCGGCTGGTGATATGAAATAAAAATACAGTCAAGATTCGTGAATTAACCGAGTAGATATAGACAAGATAACAATTCTTCATGGTTTGGATAAAAGGATGGGTTAAAGAAGAAAAAGAAGAAACAAGAAGTTTGCAGAGATTGTGTAATTGTTCTTATATAAATAATTATTGCGTAATAGGAATGAAATAACTTACTTGTCATTCTCTTCTAGGCTATATTGTTATATCCGAAAATAGTTTCAATTCGTATACGATGGCAAAAAATCCCAAAAAGGTTTATGTGCGCAGTTTTTCTACAAATCACTGGAAGTAGGAGATTTTGGGGGTCTGTTGTTTTCAGAGCGTTTCCGCCCCTCTCACATCTGGAGAGCTCAGAGTATTGAGGCTCCTGCAGTCATTTGGGATTATTGAGAACAACCATGTACTGAATAAACTGCACGCTGTAAAAATACTGTAAAATGCATAAACTGGATCGTTTCATGGTGACGGCGAGGGGTAAATATATGTATTCACAGACGTATTAAAGCTAAAATAGATTACATTAGGCTACACATTGCATTATGGAGCATATACAAAACATTTATCATGCATTTCGGTTGGAACAAATGGAGGTATAAGTCCATCCAAAATGTCTCGTTACGACTGCAACTTCCGTTCTCTGATAGAGGGTAAAAGACATCCACGATCCAATAGGTCGGCCTGTGTGTGGAGACAGCCTTCCCCTTCTGCTGTCCCCCTAAGCAGACAAAGAGCTGCTCAAAGCGTCTAAAACACTCATCGCGGTCCAAATAAATACAGAGCACATACTGGACACAGCAAAAAAGCTGGGTCTGTCTCAGAATGTGAGGCTAGCCCATGGGAGGAAATCAGAAATAAATGCTGGCTTAGAAAACATTGATTTTCATGCTCTTGTGCAGTGCCTATGACCTTATACAAGTGGTATTACATGAAAAGCACTGCACAAGAGTGTTTGAACTGTTTACTACAAATGTGTAGTAGTTACA
>JAZGTK010001823.1:0-35831 GCA_036877625.1 Ambastaia sidthimunki | reverse complement strand
GTTAAATGTTAAAGCACGACATTCATGCTGTTTTATTCTACTGTTAGATGGACAGACTATGTGGTGAGACCTAGTACAGGTGACGAGAGGCATGTTTTTCAAGAGCAGGTTAGTGCACAACCCCAACTGAAAAATTCATTTATTTGGCAGGGAAGGCGTGGCTGGCAAACTGCATACTTCTGTTGTTGTTGTAGTGCTTGAAGATAGTAGTGTGATATTTTAGCATGCAGTGTGTCACTGATGTTTTTCTGGTCGTTAGGAACAGCAGCGCTATGATCAGCCACACAAAGCCTTCACTTACAGAATGCATGGCTTTGAGTCTGTGGTGGGACCAGTCAAAGGAGTTTTTGACAAGGAGACGTCGCTCAATAAAGCGCGAGAACATTCATTACTGCGCTCAGACCGACCTGCCTATGTTACAATACTATCTCTGGGTAAACACTGGGTGCTTTTAAGCAAATACACTTTGTTTTAATTATGTCATAGTTGGATTGCTTAGTATATCAATGCCTGTTTTTCTGGTTTATCCTTGTAATTGATATCCATTTTAAACAAAAACTTCATCCAGTAATACAATTCCATGGACCTTATAAGTAAAATTATTATAGGCGAAGTGACTAATGATTACATTTAAGCTACCATATGGCTTCTGAAGTCTAGGAATAACAAAATAGGATATTGTGTGCAATATAAAATATAGTATTCATTTTTTAGCATTGCATTTTTTATTTGTACTTTTGTGATTAATGAAAGATACTTTTAAACCATATTTTGAACAACAGAAGTGGGAAAAATATCAGTTTTAGATGAACCTTATAATCACTTTAAAAACAATGAGAGAATTCAAGTTCTGAAAGAACTCCACTTGTTTAAATTCAGGTCAAATCATGATACAAAAATCCTCATAAATATGTTTCCTGTTCGTATAAACGCAGTGAGGGATGCTGCTGCCAGGCTGCCCAATGGAGAAGGAACCAGAGCTGAGATTTGCGAGTTACTCAAAGACTCCCAGTTTCTGGCCCCTGATGTCACCAGTGCGCAGGTCAAACACACGTTTATTCTATTGTATTGACCTTCATAACACATTGGTCACTTGGTCACACTTCTTTGTTCGGTCTTTAGGTCAACACGGTGGTGAGCGGTGCCCTCGACCGGCTCCACTACGAGAAAGATCCCTGCGTGAAATACGACATCGGCCGCAAGTTGTGGATCTACCTCCACAGAGACCGCAGCCAGGAGGAGTTCGGTAAGCGTCGCTATAGGACCTCTGCAGCATTGCTTGTGTATTGCACAAGCTGTCATACTTTGCACAGAAAAGGCAGGTCATAGCTGCAGGCAGTATGCAGATCAGCAGAGAGAACGAGCGTGTTTGTTGTCACGCTGATGAGTGAATCCCGTTTACAGCTGAGTGTCAGACGAGTAGAGCAGGTTTAGTGCTTTGGGGGATGTGGCTGTTTTAGCTTTCCAGGTGCTGCTAATTGTAATTATAAATATTGTTGTAGACAGTCAGTCTATAATGATATCTGCATATCTAAAGCAGCCTTTTAATGACACTTTTGTAATTTGATGTATTACAAAAGTGTCACACCTGTACGTCTCACCAGCAGGTTTGATTTAAGTTGGGTCGTCACAATCCTGGAGAAACACTTATTACACATTATTACACATAAAAACATTGTTACACAATAACTATGTAACGATCAGCCTTTGCAATATGTGGTTTTGGATCGGATCCGACAGTACAGTGACTCTCTTTCAGATGTTCTGAACTTCAACTAGTGGGACATCAGTATTAGTTGTTGAATAGATTTGATCAATCCTGATTCAGTTTACACAGATATGTGATCGTCTCTTTAAACAGAGAGAATACACCAGGCTCAAGCCGCAGCTGCCAAAGCCAAGAAAGCTCAGCAGCAGAAGCCCAAACCAGCACCTAAGCCTGTAAGTTATGTCACCTGACACCCAACCCTCCATCACTTGTATCATTGTCACATGTTCATTTGAAATGTAAAGCATCACTCTAAGTTCATGCAGATTTGCATCACCTTGCATTTGTTTATGTATGTTTGCGTGTGTTCATCTGTGTGCATGTAGAAGGCAGGTGGGAAGGATCCAGGTGGTAAAAATGGTGCTTCTGAAGCCGGCCAGAACTCGGGGAGCGAAGGAGTCACCATTGCCACCTCCAGCTTGCCTCAGCCTCCCTCGAACCCCGCCCCGAGCATCCCTGGAACCCCCAAATCACCCCTCCCTCCCACAGCAGCTACACCAACCAAAATAGGTCCTCCAGAACCCGTCAAAAGCAGTCCCAGGTTAGTTACTGACAAACTGTTGCGTTAGGAACCAATTCAGCAGATGTCATATCCTTTTATAAAGGGTTAATTCAGTGTGCTTTTATGATGCTTAATATTTATTTTGTTCTTTCTGCAGTGTCCTGTTGGTGTCTCCTCCTTCAATACCCCAGTTAGGAACTCTGCTGTCTGCGAGTCAGCCAGGTCCACAGGTTTCCCAACAGGCCTCAGCACAGCCTGCGACCCGGGTAGTGGCACACTCGGCTGCCACAGGCTCTCTGCCTCAGGTGCGAGTGGTCACTGCCCAGCCCAGCCTTTCGGCCTCTGCAGGCCAACCGGCCACATTAGTGCACCAGAGCCCTCACCACATCAGGGTTCCAGTCTCTGTGACCCATGGCAAGAGCATCACACAGGTATGCTGTTGCTTCTAGATTTTGTGCTGTTGCTAATAAGGATTGTGGGGATTGACTGTTTATTGAAGATTTAAATGCAGACAATAGCTTCAGTCCAAAAGTCCACACTGCCAATTGCTTGCAGAGACAGCTGCCTTTTAAAGCATGTAAAATTACATAACACAAAGATGTGTTCGGTAAGCTAGGCTCCCTATGTTTTGCAGCAGAGTAAACGCTCCTTGTAAGCCATCCTGTTATATACTAAAGCTAAATCTTGTATGTCTTTCTGAGCAGACAGTGGTGACTGTACCTTTAAGAAGTCAGTCTACAGGAAATCCCATTCAGGTGCAGGCTTCCCGGGGTCAGGCCAGTCTAACTGTTCCAGGTCTTGCCTCTGCTGTCACGGTAACCAAACCTCAGACCAGCTCCCCCGCCAGCCCTGCGCACAATCCAGCATCACCTGCAGTACTGCAGGGAGTTAGCAGCCAGAACATTATTAAACAGGTACAAATTCAGTCCTGTTTACACCTGGTTAACATTTGCCTCAGTTGATGGATCATAAATGTCCACATGTCAGATTTTTGATTGCATTTTTTTTATTGTCTTGTTGTAAAACCAGTTGCCACTTGGAGACAAAAAAGTTGAAGTTAAAGATAATGCAATTAAGTTTTAAAGGTAATATTTAACTTAAGTGATTTTTCAAAGGTTGCTCGCTTTTGTTTTAACCAGGTTGCGATCACAGGCCAGTTGGGTGTAAAGACCCAAAGCGGGGCAGGAATCCCTCTTACTGCCACTAACCTGCGCATTCAAGGCAAAGATGTTCTCCGTCTGCCCCCCTCCTCAATTACCACTGATGCCAAAGGTCAAACGGTGCTCCGCATCACTCCAGACATGATGGCCACCCTCACAAAATCCCCAATGGCCACTGTCAAACTCACCCCAGACATGCTGAGCAGTGCCACCAGCACAGGCAGCAAGAGCATCTCCGCCACTCTACATGTGTCTCCACCCCAGCCGTCACCACCCGCCTCCAACACGGCCCCGTCCGCCACAGCTGAGACCCTGGCTGCCAAAGCACCTGCCTCTCTAGGCACCACGGGCACTGCTACCCTGGTGAAGGTTCACCCGGAATTGAAGGCGGCCTGTGACACGGCCATCCGCCTCATGCCCGCCCTGGCGGTCACCATGGCTGACTCTAAAGCCCGCACTTTCTCAACGGTCACCTCCTCTGACTCCAAAGGAGCTGGCACCACTATTCGTATAGTGCCAAACCTGGGCGTGATTTCTCAGAAACAGGGTCAGACTGTCTCATTTAGCACAACCACCACAGCTACAAAGCCAGTGACGGTGTCATCGGGTGCAGCCACTGTTACCATCGGCACCAGTGGAGTGGGAGGAGCCAAAAGCGTGACGCTCAGCCCTGCAGCCGCGGGCTCCCCGCTGTCTCTAGGCACTGCAGCGGCAGTCAGACAGGTGCCAGTCAGCGCTACTGTTGTCACAACACAAGCGGTATGTTTATCTTTATTATATGACTGATTAAATAAACTTCTTGTAAATTCAGTGAACATGATGGACATTTAAAAAGCATCTGATTTATGTTTTATTACAAAGATAAGGTCTCTTATATACACATTGCTGGTTATGTGTGTATTTCAGTACAGCTTTAACTTTAATTTTTCCTCTCTTTAGGGAAAACTTCCCACGAGGATCACCGTTCCCCTCTCTGTCCTCGGCCAGCCTTTAAAAAACAAGAGTGTGGTCACTACACCTATACTGAAAGGAAACATAAGCACTAAGTGAGCTTTCAGTCACCTTATAGGATGAAAATTGAAACATTTCAATTTTTAAACCAAATTCAAAAGAAATCAAATAATAAATATTAAAAATTACATTAAAACACAGCCTATTTAAATTTGTAAGGTTGAAATTTGCTTGAACATTTCCCACACACAAAATAATGTACTTTTTTAGTTTTCTTGTAATTCCTGTTAATCTCAATGGCAATTCTAAATAACTAACACAATTATTTAAATTAATATTTTATTACTTATCTTGAATTAGGCAATACAAATGCTACCATAACTTATACTTTAAGCTGTAAATATATTATCAGTATTTATTATGGCATAGTGAGAATTCGGGTGGAGAAATATGCCACAAAAGGTAATATGTCACAATGTCAAAGATCATAATAATCATAATGTTTGTTAAGCAAATATTCTTGACTTTTATTTTGTTGGAAATATGACCCACACAAATTATTGACAGGTTGTGTGAGATTCTCCTAATATTTCTATTGTAAACAAAGAGTTATTTTAAAATAGTCCTGTATAACAGGCTCTATGTTCCCTGTCAGCCTGTAATAAAGGTTTATTTGGCTAATGTGTTCTTCTATTTCCAGTATCAGCAATCTGGGGAGAAACATTATCCTGACAACCATGCCGGCAGGCACCAAGCTTATCGCTGGGAACAAGCCTGTCAGCTTTGTAACAGCTCAGCAACTGCAGCAGCTTCAGCAGCAAGGACAAGCCACGCAGGTTATTAAACAAACTACCCATAAACAAACTAAAACTAGTCTTACAAGCCAAACCAAACCATACACTACTCCCACGAGAGTCTTGAAGTTAATGAGTATGGCTGTTTTGCCCCAGGTTCGAATCCAGACCGTACCAGCTCAGCAGCTACAGCGCACAGCAGCCAGCTCACCCAAGTCCACAGTGTCTACGGTTGTGGTCTCCACCTCACCCTCGCCGAAGACAAACCCAGATCCTCAATGAAAACACTGTAGTTCTAGCTGCTTCACTTCTGATGTAGAGAATACATTTTAAAAAGTCGTGGACCTTCAAAACAAAACAGTTGTTTAGTGCAGTGAGCTCTTTAAGTGCTCGATCTAGGGTTTTTTTTGCTTTCCCATGGTGGTACATGGGAAAATCGGTGTCTGATTTTAAAGAGTTGACCTGACGCAGCTTTTTTCTAGAATTTTGTTGTTCCAGACATTTCAGTTTCATGCTGATCGTTGCAAGTTGACTGTACAAATATGAACAGGTGGCAGAAATAATGTAACTTGTAAACAGTGTAGTAAGTAAGATCATGGTTACACAGATAAACAACAACACATGACTAATTTCAGAGCAGAAGTCTAGCTTTGATTCAGAGCAGAAGTCTAGCTTTGTAAGGTCAGTGAACTTTAAAAAACTTAAAACATGTTGACATACACAGAGAAACATGTTTGCTTATTTTTCCTTTGGGAATGTAATTTAACATTTACAGTTAATATACAGTAGCTGGTGTTTGTGTTGTGGTAAATAAATTGTGCTGAACAAATCTGCATTTTGAGAAACAACTGTTACACTAACACAACTGAATCGTGGCAATGTAAATATTACAAAGAGTCATGTTAGATACAGCAATTTTAGGGCTTAACTCTGCACTTGAAATTGCATATGCAAAAATAATCATTTTCCTGCTGTGTGCTGCCTAATTTACATGAAGTGGCCAGTAACATAAATGGCAGATGCAATGCCAGATATGACTGTAGTGCTCTCATTTCTATTCTGTACTATAAAAGCATTTTATTTTTATGCATTATATATCTTTTATAGACACAGTGAATACAGTCCCATTCGCATATGTATTATTAGATATTCCAGTGCAAGATAGATATTAAATATTAGTAGATATTTTGTTCTGTTCCTCAACTGTTTTAGGTAAGACATGCGATTGGCTTGGCAAAAGGAAGTACATCTGTTTTAGTAGGGAAGCACCTGGCACCTGGAATAACCTCTTTATTTACAAGTCCATTTGACATCATTATTTTTAGGATGAACACAGAAAAAAGCATTTGAATAGTGTTGAATCATTTGCATTGTCCTGTTGATGGCCAGCGTGTTTGCAGGAAAAGGGTAAAATCATTTGCATTTTCTACAGTGCATTGTGTCCATATTGGCGGTTTTAAAGTCAAGGTCTCCACCTACTCTTCATCTGATTCTTGGAGCAAAGCTTTCTGGGAGCTAGAGTCCGAGAGACCAGACTTCCTATGACCCAACTCCATGTCACCCATCTGCCTTCCTGCGCACCATTTTGAAGACCTATAAAAAAATAAACCACTGTATCAAAATGAAATCAGTGAAACCTCTGTTTGATTCATCCAGAATTATGTGTTCTCACCAAAAAACTACCCCGTAACTAATGCCCACGATCAGCAGAGCCACAGCATAATGCCAACAGAAGCACATGGTGATAAACATGATGTTGTCATGAGCTTCCAGGTTCCAGTCGGGTCCACTCAAAGGATACAGCACAAATCCAATCTGAGAATGAAGATAGTTTGTTTCTTAATTATTAAGATTAATTGTAGTGTTTTTAATTGACTTTAAGATGTCTTTACCTGATAGAACCAGGTGCCTTGTAAGATGGCCAAACTGCATCTGAAAAATTCCAACACTGGGTTATCTCGCTTAAACACCTCGAGCATCGTGCTGGCCGATCCACCAAACACCGCAACCAGAAGAAGAGAGTGAACATGCTGGTCCAGCGGGGGACGATTGTGCACATGAAAATAGAAAAGAAACCCTGGAAGAAAACAGCCGTGACATTTATATTTTCAACTTAACCATGTATGTTTTCCAGGCATTACAGGAAAATTACATATTTACTTTGATTAAAAGCTAATTTTGCATAGCTTTCCTACAGCAATCTGGTAGAGCCTGGCGCTTGCAACACCAAGGTCATGGGTTCGATTCCCAGCAAATGTAGATCCAATTGATACAATTGATAAAATGCATAAAAATGAATGTACCTTCCACAAAGAGAGCCAAAGAAAGCGAGAGGCGGTCCAGACCAACCGGGACAGGAAGAGAGGAGACACTGAGAACATCAGCAATACCAGAGATGCCAAAGAACAGGTACATAGTGCTGTGCTGCCAGTTCATCAGCTTCACCCAGCCGTCCTTATACAGACGAGCATGAGGACCATCGGGCACAAACTGCTCTGCCATGATCCCTGGAGAGACGTTTCAGGGTAAAACAGTCAAGACTTCAGTTCACAGAATGTTATTTGTAACTACTTTATCAGCCTAAATCATCTGTACTGTATTTTCCAAACAGAAAGCCTGTTCATTACCAACAAATGCAAAGAAAATCTTTAGAGCCCCTTCGATTAAATCTATTCGGTTAAAGAGGAGAGTGAGGGTTTGGCCGTTTCTGTCTCCATTTTGCCTCTCTCTTCTCTTGCGCATCTGTCGAAACGGGAACTTAATCGACCACCACAAGCCAAACAGCAGGAAGAATGTTCCAGGTAATGCATGTCCCTTAAAGTTAGCCATTCTGCCCCTTAAAATAAAAATTGTTAATATGTCATTGAATTATATGATTAAAATAATAACAATAAGATCCAGCTAAAGTAATGCTGTTTAAAACATGGTTTCATACTTTCTTATATAGGTTTGATTTAAATGATACTCAGTGTCATATAACAGCCAATGCATCACGCAAACCAAAGTTCAGCATGATAAACCTTTATTGCCTAAAGCAATTAGATGCAATGGGCAATTAGGTACTTAAAATCATTAACAAATACACACGCCACAACAGTTTTGATCAGTTCGGTTATTGCATTGGTAAGATGGTGTCTGTGTTCAGTACTGACAGATTACAGAAGATCAAGTTTTTCTAGGTAGGTGAGAAGCGCTTCTATTTACCCAGGCGCGTGTGGAGGAGTTTATTGTCCCACAATCTCTCTCTGTCTCTCTCTCTTACGATCTTAAAAAAATTAAAAGTTTCAGCCAAAATTACAATTATTGACTATAGTTACTGCAATTAAACTTCGATAACTTGAAAAATTAAGCGCTTTAAACGTTTAATAACCTAACTGAATAGATCAAACATTAATTCATCTTTCTTTTACAGTATTACATAATTCTCGTAACTGGTATTTGCAGGCATTATGATTCAATAAACATTTTTATACAGGTGCATGAAAACTTTCTAAACATCTTTAAAAACAGTTTAACTAATAATTAGATTAATAAAACAGCTGTTTGAATGTCACTATATTTGCGCACAGAGCTACTAAATAAATGACCTCACATGTAGTAGTTTTATAATGCCATTTGCACATTAAAGAGTTTGGCAACAAAGTATCATCAAAATATTTCGATCATTAAGAGCTCAAGGTGTAATATTGTTTGGGTACTGTACCTGAACTCTGTGTTGTCACGGCAGGGCACCAATGTTTCCGTGCCAGTGATGAGAATATCCTAGTTACCTGTCTCCAAAGTGTGCACCTGCTCACATGCCTGACCTAACAAGCGATGATCCCGCCTCTTTAATGACAGAAAGTGGCAACCTTACATTACCGAAGCGGACCCACCCTCTCCTCTTGAGTGACAGCCAGTATACTCAGACATCCTATATAAAGGGGCTTTCATACCAGTTACGTTAATTAAAATGTAATTATTTGCATTTACTTATTTGGCTCCAGGTGTAAATTAAGCGTTAAGAATTTCTTTAACTTTTTTTAAGTTTTGAAAGATTTAAGGAGTAGGAGGGTAAGGAATGAATAATAGTTTTGTTGGGGATGTTTATAGAAGGCGTATGAAATAAGTGACTCTTTTGGTATGTACTGTAAAAAACTATTGATGAATTTGTAAAAAGAGGGTTTTAGGAGTTAATGTATAAACCGTTCACGGAAGCTGACACGTAAGACCACACGGCAAACAAATCTAAGCGGAACGAACTTTGCTCTCTTTGCTTTATTGCTGTTATATGTTAAGCAACAACGTTCAGATCTGTGTGTGATAAGAGAACAGCGCCACCATGAGAGAAAATAACATATTGTCACTGTTCCAATCACGTTTAAGAAATTAAATAAAAATGTTTTAGTAAGTATAATGATATATTAAATGTGATAAAATTGATAAAATGCATAAAAATAAATGTACCTAAAATAAGAAATCGTTGTAAAGGTTTGTCCTGGATATCACATCCACAAATTTAACTTTCAGGAAGTTAACTTTCATTTTTGTTTCATGAATTATTATTCATGAAAAGTAAAAATAAATAAAACATGAACATCCCGAAATATTGCAGTTGTAGTTGCTCACAACATGGGCGAGATAAAGAGACATTATTCAAATGGTTCAATAACATTTGTGTAACATTAAAAACAAACAGCAAAACATTTGGCTTCAGGTCTTGGAATTATCCTAGAAAATAATACAGTCAACCCGGTGCCCTATAAATAACAACTACAAAACGGTACAGAAAATCTTTTTCTCTCTGAAAGGATTTTCTGAGGATGGTACAGGTGTCACCAGGGGGTCTTCTTTAGCATGCGCTTCACAGTAAGCCAATAGCTCGGCAGCTGCTTTAGATATCTGCAGACAGAAACAACACTATACATCTACAAATAACATCTTATGCAACCATTTGCTTATTTCCACAGTCTTTTAAGTCCCTAAATGCTTTATTTAATGTAATAACTAACATAACATAAGTTGGGGTGAGCGTTTTGCCATAAGAAATCTTTCACATGCATTTTTTGATTCAAGATGAACTTAATTAATTGTCTTACCATCATTCTGTCAATATTAACTTCCAGCTTTAATTGTTCCACCGTCTTTCGTGCATCTGCAATCTTGGCCATGTTGTTAGACATTCTGCCCTCTAGAAGTTACCAAATTAACCCTGCAGGAATACAGCAAAACAAACCCCACGAGGCGGCAGCTAATTGCACCAGGTAGATAACATCTCAACAGCAGTCGTACATATGTCTGATGTTTTAGTTCCCTAAGAAGACGACGCTATTGGCTCCTCTAGACTGTTAAAGAAATCTCTGTTGCAGAGTAGCGGTAATTGTTTCGCTGGGTCTCAGCTGGTTGTGTTGTGAATGAGGCTCAGTGGGGAGGTGAACGGTGTCGTGCAGAAATTCTCCAGAGAACAAATAATCTGTTCACTTATTGATATAAAGTAATACTATATGCTTTCACACATCCCATATTTCTTTCTGATTGTAATTTTGCTGTACATTCAAAATTTACTTTCATTGGAAAGCTTAATAGGAAGGTTTTGTATGTTCTGTTGAGATCTAAAAATCTTTTGGTGTGTGCATTTAAGTTTAGACTGTTTAATATTTCCCCCCATATATTTAGTACAATTAAAATCTGTATTTTTTGGGAACATAGATATTTATATGGAAATCTAAGCACCACCAACTTTGAAGTAATTTGGATGTATAACAATTTACAACAATAATAAATAACCATTAATCATATACCATAAGTGCATATTACTGTTGAAATATTGCTGTAACAAATTAATCACCTTACATCCAATTAAAAAAGTGTACTTAGCATACTTTGAATAATAAATAATATTTTTATTGCATATGAAATATATAAATACGCCTTGTTTATTCTGTTGTTTATCCTTGTTTATATATTCATTTATTCTTCAAGTTCTTAATTACTCACCTCAGTTGATGAGAATTTATCCAGGATCTAGCAGAAAACCCGTCTTGTTATGGTTGAGGGTCTGTTGTAAACATTACAACCTGCACGACTCAATGAAGAGAAAGTGAAGAGAGGAGAGATGGGAAAGGCTGCTGCTTCCTCTTATAATTAGCTTTTATTCCTCCCCCATATGGGGCTGAAGAGGCAAGTCACAGGCATCATGGGGTGTGACCTTCCACTCAATGTACCTCAGTCTCGCATAATGGCGCATGAGTGATACCTGCCAACACAATGAAAGCATTGTGCTATTATATTCCATTCAGGTCAATTCAAATAAAGTCAGGATGAATCATAAAGAATTGATAGATTTGAGGAGGATTAGTTAAATATAATAAAATATCCTGTGTATGATTTAAAAACTGTTTAAAGTTACAAAAGACATGAAATTACGCCAATTTTTTTCATGCCCTTCATCAACAGCAACAAAACTATTACTGTTCCTGTAGCTCAAGGGTAGAGCATTATATTAGTGACACAAAAGGTTGTGGGTTCGATTCCCAAGCAACACATGTACTGTTAAAATGTTTACCTCTATTGCACTGTTAATTCGCTTTATAAGTGTTTTTATTACTATTCTACTTGTGAATACTGAACTATGCAGTTTTGGCATAGGCATTATTACACATATCAGACATTATTTCATTTATACCACTATTTTGTTGTTTAAAATAAATATTTGTACCCCAGATTAACGTTCTCCTAATGATACAAATAAAACTCAGAGGGCTGCGGCAGGAGAGACTGAACCTGTGGTTAAATGTTTTAGGTCATTGACACTCTTTTAGTTCTGATTATTAATATAAGGGTGAAGAAGTGGTTGTTGAGCTCACTGCAGGTGGCTCAGAGCTCCAGGGGTTTAATGTCAACCGGCTCATTAGCTGCTGTTTCAGACATGATTTATTGATCTACAAGTTAGTGCAGATGTGAGAAATATAGCTAAAACGCAGCCCTGAATTAGCTGCTGAAAATAGATTGAAAAATCTGCTATGGGACACAAGCATCAACAAATATTATTTAAACGTTGTAGTCTTGCTTTAATGACACGGGGGGGACTTACTGACCCTTACTGGAGATGTTATTACTGTCAGGACTGTTTTGGCATTTGAAAGCTAATATTTATTTGACATGCTGTTTGAAAAAAACATGGATATATGAGTTGTTTTTAAATGGCACAACAAATAAATGTATTTGTTGTGCCTTTGTTTACATTAAGATGGTCTAATCTGTCCTTACACTACAATTATTGTAGGATTATCTGACCTTTGTACTTTTACAAGCCATTACAGTGTTGAGCAGTATAATTTGCATTTAAAGGTTTTGATATTTACATTCTTTTGAATATGTTCACAAAGCTGTTTGTAGGTGATGAATATAGAATCATTCATAACAATTAATGAAATCAATGTTGGGCTACGTTTTTGTTCTTGTTTATATTATCAAGCACTGACGTTGTGTCCATTATTTCTTAAGACATTAGTTAAGAATTAGTTTCCGACTTGCAAAACCCTTAAATTGCTTAATTGTTAGCTGTATTCTCACTTTATATATAATACAATAAAAAACAAAGAAATGTTCTCCATCACACTCTTGCACCAACATGTGATATTTAATTCACTTAGATGTGAATTAACACGTAGATATTGATCAGAATTACAACAGGTGGAGTTTGTAATTCAACATCTGAAAACATGCATTTTTACCAAGGTTTACAACTCTGCTCTTGTTCCATTAACATTAAATGTTAAAGTCTTTTGAGCTTCTGTGTTTGGTCTTGCTTCAGGTCTAGCATGTGCAGTAGTATCCTGAGATAGAATCGTTCCAGTCTCCAAACAGGCCTTGCTTCACTTCCTTAAGGTGGTACACAATGCCGGCAGAAAACTTCTTCTTGGAGCCTTGCTTCTTGGTTTTAGACCACACCGTCAGACTGCAGGACCTGCCCACCACAAGAGAGGAGACGCGGTCATTCCAAGCCCTGGGGATGATGGGAACGTCTTCATCAGGATAAACGTTCAAAAACTCGCCGTAGCAGCTCATGTCATAGTAATAGCTGCTGTGTTCGAAAAGTCGAGCACAGAGTTTGTTTCCTTCATCATCTTTCAGTGTGCTTGGTTCAGGACACTGTGCATTCAGCCCTTCAAAGCACAGAACAGCTAGGAGAACAGCAATAAACGCCTTCATGTTTTCAGTATGTGGACAGAACTGGGGTACTTGTCCTGTCTTAAATACACAGAGCGGCTCTTTATGAATGACGTGTGTGAGAAACCTCAGGGTTGCAAACAGGTGCTCTGAAGGACCCCGTGAAAAGATTAAAAACAGTATTTTTACACTCCAAACTTGGAGATTAGCTTGCCAACCAGTAAAAACAGCTGTAAAGCAAAGATTAACAGTGCAATATTTTGGATTGTTTAAAACATACTTATATCAGTAATTTTGTATTGTTGTTTATTAAAATGAACAAACAAACTTTTTTTATGATAATGTGGTTCTAGTCTCTTCTTAAAACACAGATCTTTCTTTATCCAGTTCCTTATAAATAAATTAAGCATATTATACAAAGTCTTTGCAGTTACGCAGAAAACCCACGAACCCCACAAAATATGTTTAGAAATGCCATACACCCATACAGTATCTGTAGACACTAACATTTATGTTACAGTTGTGCTTTGTGTAAAATGTTGGTCTTTAAATTTTGGTCGTTTCATGTCTGGAATACATTAATATGCAGAAATGTCAATCTGACATTTATATGTGTCATGTGGAAAGACAGACACATGTAGCAACTCTTTTAAAAACTCAAATGAATAAAAGTGGATGTATTTTTAGTTGTAGTATTTGATTTTACTGGATCATTAGACTATTTGTCTTTGCATATGTACAGATGTATCTGTCCACACAGGTATTTTTTATTCACTTTAAGATGTTGACATCTAGATTTGTCTAGTCTGACTTTGGGAGAATATCACTCAATATAAGTCTCTGTAAATTAAAAGTTTGGTATAAGTGTAAAATGTGATTTATCCATTGTGAGGCCCATCTAACTGTTAGCATGATTTTGAAACAGTCCAAAACTATGTATCTGAATTACTGCTCAAATTCAAATGATTTTAGGTTATGACAAATAAAAAAAAGTAAGTTTCCTGTAAGTTTCTTGTCATTTTCAATTTGTTTATTTATATACAACATTATGGATGTGACTCAGGAGAAACAGTAGATATGTGAAAAATGTTACTGATATTTTTTTATTATCGTTTTTAAACGTGACATAAGGAGACTTAAAACGTGACTAACATGCAGACCGTATTAAATGTATTGTTTCCTATTCAAAACAAAAATTTTGATGATGTAATTGATTGATTGATTAATTGGATTATTGTTGCTACACTAATTTAATTACAGAATCAAGACACACAGAGAGAAAAATGCAGCAAACCACGATAAAGGCTTTCTTAGCCAAAATGTGTTGGTTAGTTAATTTTAAACCTTATAGCAATGGTCAATTTAAAAGACATTTTAACATTTTAATCCTGTCCTGAGCATCTCGGACAAACTATTTTGTAATAAATTGTATATCCCTTACCCACAGGGCACCACAAAGAATTGTGTTTACTAAACCAGCACACTACACATACTCTGTTTAAATGCAACATTTGTTTTCGGAACATTTATGCATGTGAAACTGCTGTTTCATTCACGTGCAGATGATCCTAAAATATCACTTAGACAGATATTAGGACAACGTAATGCTTGTGTACTAAATAAAGGTACATTGAGGACAGATTTTAATTTACCAGAGTTTATAGCTGTTCTTGTCTCATTAACATCATATGTATGTTAAAGTCTTTTGAGTTTCTGACTTCAGCTTTCAGGTCTAGCACGTGCAGTAGTATCCTGAAATAGAATCGTTCCAGTTTCCAAACAGGCCTTGCTTCACATCTTTAAGGTGGTACACAATGCCGGCCAAAAACTTTCTCTTGGAACCTTGCTTCTTGGATTGAGACCACACCGTCAGACTGCAGGACTTGGCCACCACAAGAGAGGAGATACGGTTGTTCCAAGCCCACGTCATGATGGGAACGTCTTCATCAGGATAAACATCTAGGTACTTGCCTTGACAGCTCTCATCATTGTAATAGCTGCTGTGTTCGAATAGACGAGCACAGAGCTTGTTTCCTTGAGGATCTTGCAATGTGCTTGGTTCAGGACACTGTGCATTCAGCCCTTCAAAGCACAGAGCAGCTAAGAGAACAGCAATAAACACCTTCATGTTTGTATGTGAAAAGAACAGGGGCCACTTGGCCTGTCTTATATATCTAGGGCTCCTCTGCACATGTGTGAGAAATTCAGGTTTGCCAACAGCTGTTCTGAAGGCTGAGAAGTTTAAACAGTGTTACACTTCAGATGGTTTCAAATGTTCTTATGTAAGAAGCTCTTATGTAAAAAGTTAGAAAGTGGTTTAGTCTGACATTCATGGTCAACTCAAAAGACAGATTTTTTTTAATATTGTACAATTAACGTTTTGTCAATATTTTAAAAACATAATTATCAAGAAAGTTTAACATTATTTAATTGTGCGAACAAAGTTTACTATGAGTAGGTCTCTTGTTTTGTGTGTGTGTGTGTTTATGAAATTGTTTTATATGTCGACTTTTTACTCCAGAGCAGACATTACCACCAGAACCAGGACTGCTTTTTAAAGTTGAACAAATAAACAAACTGATAATATTGCACATATCAAGCAAATCTGTACATTTAAAATT
The DNA here is from genome assembly GCA_036877625.1 of Ambastaia sidthimunki. Classification (NCBI taxonomy): domain Eukaryota; kingdom Metazoa; phylum Chordata; class Actinopteri; order Cypriniformes; family Botiidae; genus Ambastaia; species Ambastaia sidthimunki. The sequence goes on along the minus strand of JAZGTK010001823.1, from coordinate 19,884 downwards.
AACAGTATTAAAAAAAAATAATGTATTTGTGTTACCACCAGCGCCTTTCAGCCAACAGATCATTTCAAGTCGCATATAATAATATAATATAATATAATATAATATAATATAATATAATATAATATAATATAATATAATATAATATAATATAATATAATATAATATAATACTTTAAGGATAAGGATAAAAATACATTTCGCTTCGAGCTGCAGTAAACGGAAGTGACGTCTGTTTTGTTCCTGTCGTGGCGGGAATACGCGCCACAGAGGGGCAACATGGATGTTGAAATGAAAGAGGCAGACAGTGAAAAATGTCAAGTCGACGGACCACCTAAAAAGGATGAAACTACTGTTAAATCATCGACTACAGCTTATGAACTACCATGGTACTGTTTATGGCTGTTTACAGTAGCAATGTCGTAGCATTAAGATGAATGTTGTGTCCGTATTAGCTGCATCGGCGGTATTAACACAGCATGTGCAGAAAGCATATTTCATAAGCGTATCTGTTTGAGACCTAAATTCTGCTATTTCCGGTTGATGTCAAAGTATTTCACAGCATTTAAACTGTTGCATGCTCGTTGTGACAAATAATTGTACTTGAATTACATAGTAGCGTTTCAAATGTGTGTTGTTCAGGGTTGAAAAATACAGACCTCTAAAGTTGAACGAAATCGTTGGCAACGAGGAAACTGTCAGCAGACTGGAGGTCAGTGTGGCAGAAGATGTTTCTTATAATAACTTGCTTCTCATAACTTTTGTTTATAGGCAAACAAAAAATGTTAATACTGACACATTTGTTTTGCCCTGTTACTGTTGCAGGTGTTTGCAAGAGAAGGAAATGTGCCTAATATCATCATTGCTGTAAGTTAAAAACATGTTACCATCATCCAAATAAAGAATTAGCATCATTGTGCATTGAAACAATGATTGTTTGGTTTTAGGGTCCTCCTGGCACTGGAAAAACTACCAGCATTTTGTGTTTGGCTAGAGCTCTTCTTGGTCCAGCCATGAAAGATGCTGTTCTGGAACTGAATGCCTCCAATGACCGGTAATTTTTGGAAAATTTTACTTAAAATTTTGCTAACTATAGTTTTGTATAGTTGTCTGAATGTTACACTGGAATGAGAGATGATACTTTGACACATTTCAGCTTGATGTGTTTAGATTATGTTCTATGCTATAGATTAGTGACTATAGCTAATGTTCTAATGTTAAACCTTGTTTAATGCACTCTCCCTACATCAAAGGTCATTTTTTAATTAAAGCATCTGCTAAATGAACATGGTTTTATAATGTTTTTCAACATTATAAAGGAATAATCTTGTTTAAAATAATGCCTCTGATCAGTTGCTTGTAACCTTTCTGTTTAATCAGTTGAACAAAGATTTTTTTCAATACATTCATATTTTATGTCAATAAATTACAGTGGAATAGATGTTGTGAGAAACAAGATCAAAATGTTTGCTCAACAAAAGGTCACACTACCTAAAGGTCGCCACAAGATCATCATTCTGGATGAGGCTGACAGGTAAGGAGTTTATTATAACTGAAAACTATGATGCATGTAGTAAAACAATTGTATGTAAGGATGTTATTTTATTTGTAAATCAGCATGACAGATGGAGCTCAGCAGGCTTTGAGAAGAACCATGGAGATATACTCTAAAACCACACGCTTTGCCCTGGCCTGCAATGCATCAGATAAGATCATAGGTTAGTTCATTGTCTTTTTAATCTTTGATGATTTGCCCCACATGAGATGCAAAGCTTTTGCACTCAACTAGGTCCCAGCGTTGCTCTTGTCTAAGCGATGCAGAAACTGCCCTCATTGTTCTGGGAGTTGAAAGTGATGTCTGGTTGCAGAGCCCATCCAGTCCCGCTGTGCCGTGCTGCGTTACAGCAAGCTGAGAGACGACCAGATCATGATGCGTCTGATGGAGGTGGTAGAAAAGGAGAACTTGCACGTCACCAACGATGGCCTGGAAGCCATCATCTTCACTGCTCAGGGGGACATGAGACAGGTCAGTCTGTCTGCCCACTGTCACGGTCTGGGTGACTGATGATTTTTGTGCTCATCTATCTCTTCTGTAATTGGCTCGTTAGGCTCTAAATAACCTGCAGTCAACAAATTCTGGATTTGGCTACATCAACAGTGAAAATGTCTTCAAGGTAATTTTGGATGTTTTTTGAATACGTAGATACAGAAACGTATCAGATGAAGTTCAACCAGTGTTGTTTCTGCAGGTGTGTGACGAGCCACATCCTCTGTTGGTTAAGAACATGCTAGAACACTGTGTCAACGCCAACATCGATGAAGCCTACAAGGTGCATAAAGCATTTGCAGCAAAAAACATGCAGCATAAATGTAATAATCAAACAATAAAAACTCTAATAGACACTAAGGAAAAATCTTGTTTCTGCTTCTCTCTGCAGATTATTGAACAGCTTTGGTTGCTAGGATACTCACCAGAGGACATCATCGGAAACATCTTTAGAGTTTGTAAGACCTTCCAGATGCCTGAATATTTGAAGCTGGAATATATTAAGGTACTTGTTCTACCTCTTTCTGTTATTGTAATATGTGGACAGTACTGAATACAATAATGAAGTCATCAGATCTGATAAACAAATGGAAGTGTCTGAGTTGTTTTATGTAACCAAAATGTTTAGCTAAAAAAAGTTATATTTTATATACAAATAGTTATATTTTAGCTTTCATATTTTTCATATTTTATATTATAGAAGTATAGCTACTTCTACACATGAATAGTGTTTAAAAATCATCACATGCATGCTGGGCCATTGTCATATACCTTGGCTGTTTGGTCCAGCTCATCCAGTATTTGTACATAGGCACAATGTGTACTTGGGGAAAACTTTTTTTTTACAAAATTAAAAATGAAAGCATTTTAGCATAAGCCAAATGATGAAACAAAACAACTGATAGTGTAGAGCTTTAATTTGTATGTCAAAAATACACAAAAAAAAAACACAGCAATTTTGCTTTTATCACAATGCAAACAAACGTATAATTTACTATAATCATGTAATGCAAAAAAACCTAATAATTTACTTTAATCATACTGCAAACAAATGAAACATTTACTGTAATCATGTTTGTTCAGGAGATTGGTTACACCCATATGAAGGTGGCAGAAGGGGTGAACTCTTTATTACAGATGGCCGGTCTGTTGGGCCGACTGTGCAGCAAAACTGCGGCACCTGAAGGAAGCTAAAGCGGAAAGATGACATCCACTAATCACCCATCATCTTCCCCATTGTTCTTCATCTTACAGTACATGTACTAACACTTTTGTATAAAATGAAAAATCATTTTTGTAAAAATTGATAATCTGCAGTAATAAAAATGAATAAAATACTTCTAACATTGTGAATGGTTTATTTTCCTGATTGTCTATTATTTATCAATACTTAGCAAATGAGAATTTCAGGCTATTAAACTGCAACGTGGCCCAATTTTAAATGAACTAGTTTACTTTAACAAAGACTTCATTGTTGTTCCGACACCTCAGCCGTTAACAGAATAAGTGACATTTACGCTGTTGTGGTTATCATTTGATTTAGACCAAGCGTTTGCGTTGACAAGTTTGGTGGGAAAAAAATAATGCAAAGATGCAAACACTAAAGTGTACTGAAGTCTTATAAGTTTGTTTTAGTCTTTGTTGCTTATGTGTTGCCCCACTTATGGTCTTGCACACCTCCCGTACCTGTTTGGTTTACATGAGACGGCAGGGACGACAGATCTATCTGCAACATTTTTACTGTAAAGTTTTGTGCATATGGTCTCTATGCATTGTGTTTTTAAGTTTTTTTTCTTCTGTTGTGCAGTTTGTAAATAGCTACTGATATGTAAATTACAATGAAGCTGGTTTAAACATCATGCATTTATTGATGAGCAAAACCATCTACACAGCGACACTTTGAACATGTTCTATAACTTAAAGGCTTACATAAGGTTCATTTTTTAAGAATTAAAAGGCACAACTGCATACAAACAGGACACCTATTTGTTCTATTTTTGAATAGTAATATAAAAACGTGTATTATAATGTTATGAACAGTTGAACTGGGTCTTATTTTAGTCACAGGCTTGTGGATGAAGTTCAGTTGCGTTGTTCAGTTGTGCTCTGTGATGGCATTCACATATTCTTCTGTATCAAAATTAAAGCACTGAGTGAGATTTGCTCATGAATTACAGAAATTGTGATCAACAAAATATAAAAAACCTCACCGTCATCAGGTCTGTTGTTCAGAAAATCTGTGTTTTCATACTCCAAGCTATCTGCTCAAACAAACAGTTTGTATCTCCACATGTATTTTTAATGCAGTTTCTAACACAATCATAAAATGTTTTGTATTTTAAACAAAATGATTATTCTCATGTTTATACTCATAAATATATTGCTGAATAAAATGCTTATATTAAAATAATACAGTTGAACTATAATAATTATAAGAATATATAAGTAATAAGAAAAGAGTTCCAACACTTGGTCGTTTTAATTTTACATTTAGGTTTTTATATTTGTAGTTCAATTACAGATCTGTTGTGCATTATAAAAGTTTTATTGATTTGAAGTATTATTGATTGAAGTTTAAAAATTTTGTTACCAGTTGTAAAAATCTGACAATAATGAAAAACTAGAAACTAATATTTTTTTTAAATATTTTTAAAATGCCAACCTGAGTCATGCTGAACTTCTTGTGTTGGAAAAACATTCTCGTACATTCCCGTATCTGGGTGTATAGAGTAAAACTTTATTAGAATGTCTTTGAGCATCTTAAAATTGTCATGCATTTGCAAGCTGTGTGTTATGCAGCCGTGGACAATTTTAGCTATAAGTGTGTGTGACTTGTGGCCTTCATTTGTTTAACACCTTTTGAAACAGACGTTCTGTATTTAACACCTAGGGCTTTTTAACTACAGGTTTACATGTGCCTGATTTAAGAATGCATCATGTTTTTCCTGTTAATGCAACTGAGAAGTACATGACAGGCCAGAATTTCTGTTTGATACTAACAATTATCTGTGCTAATGTACCTGCATCGTCATTTGCATAAAGGGCATCTGGAATTGGGTTCCTTAGAAAATCAGAAATTGTAGTATATTATAAGCATGTCAGCATATATATCATAATAAGGAATGTTAGTTGTATTCAAAATGTTATTATACGACTTCGAAAAAATCTCTCACACATATGTTGGTTCATAGATTCCATCAACTGCCACAAAAAACATAAATTACGCACATTACATAATTGTATTTTAAAATGATATTCACTGAAAGTGATCTTATGATGCATTAACAATGACATATGATTCGGAATGACATATAATGACATACGATTCGGAATGTTCTGATAACTGCAGTTGATCTGGCCCGTTGGGAATCCTTCAAAACAGTTATACAAAAAAAATCCTTAATTGGTACCACAGAGAAAAGCAAAGGAAAACTGAAAATACAAACCCAACAGAACATTCTTAGGAAATAGACAATTTCTTACCGTTTGTAGGACTATTTAACATCGCAGCTGATTGCCTGTGAAAAATATTGTAGACCTGTAACCATGTTGATTAAATACATATAAATTTAGGCTTTGTACAGTATGCACATTTGGCAAAGTCTGAGTTGATCATTACACCCTCAGAATCTTTACGATTGTCCCCCATCCCAAATATCTTAAAGACAATAAAACCACTGGAATAAAAATACTAAAAATAACATTGATTACATGTATTCGACATTGATTAAAGAATCTTACCCTGGAGATGAAAACGGCTGGTTTGGTCTAAACTCTAGAAATCAGACAAAATATGAATAAAATTTCATTTTTGCCTGGTGATGAGTGCATTACAAATTTCAACTGGCAGAACTGTTCCCTTTCTGACAGAAACTTCTGAAAAAAGAAAGTATTCTGTAATATTCTGAAATATAATAATATTCTAATATTCTTTTTTAAAAATTCTATTTAAAAAAATATGTGTAAACTTTTAAAATATTTTACCTTCATTAGGGTTAAGAGATTTACTGTTATGTTGATCACTGAAAGCACAAAAAACAGAACAGTCTGATGTCAGCTGACTTTTGTTTAAATTAGTGCAGTATATATGATTCCATTCTTTCTAAACATAATGTCTTAAACAAACCAATTGCATTTCACTTACAATTCTTTTTTATCATACAGGATGTTGTCCTCTTGTCGTATAGCTCAAAATAAAAACAGCCAAATTAGAAGGCAAAAAACAAATACATTTGTGCTATATTACATCACAGTCTGAGCACCTTTTTAACCCGCAAAAACAAAGTGCATCTTTATCTGTCAAAAGACCAGAAATGGTGAATCACTTACTAGATCTTTTTTTACAACACAAACAGAGGACGTAAACGCAGCCAAGGCAGGCCAAAGAAATGATGGCAAGGAGAACTTGCTGGCTTCTGGTTTCAATCATGCCTTAATAAAAAAGCAAACAAACAAATTAGGTAAAAACAACAATAATAAGGATAAAGCAAAATTATATTGCTGGAATGGTCACAGATTTTGTCGTATATGTGTGTGTGTGTGTGAATAGTCTTTTAAAGAAATGCGGTATCTATTCGATTGCATATTACTTTCACAGACAGCATTCAGCATAAGTTACATAGAAATTATTCACAATATGACATAATTGATTTAAAAATGATGTTTTTTTTTTATTGATCTTTTTATGTTTTTTCTCCATCAGCAACTAACTGAATCACAGCTTGTGTTCATGTTGTAATCATTAGGTAATCTGTCTAGTTATATATTCTATTTCTGTTTCTGTTTATTTATGACGGGTCATTTCAAATGTGACAAAACGAAAAATGCTTTGACCTTCAAAACTGAACTTTTAGTGTGATATTTGACAATCTTTTGTACATTTTTCTATTACCACTGAAACAAATCACATAATTCTCTTCTATTACTAAGAAAACCAGTATGCTGTTTTCTGTCATAAGCAACTCATACTTATTGCACAATTCTTTTTAATCGTCCCATTGAATAATGGAAAAAACAAAGCAGGTGAGCAGTTACCTTTAAAAGTCTCTCAGTCCACTTCCATTCTGATGACTACTGCTTGAAGTGAAGTCATACAAAGAACTAATGAGAGACAGAATGAACTTGTGTGTTTCCTGCTTCAAACTAAACCTAACCACATCCGCGCAGAACCCTGCCGGACACCAGTAAAGGGACCACCACAAACCCACAACAGCGCATGCTTGACAGAGGTTAAAAAAACATGATGCTACATCTACGTTAACTGCCACACCTTCAAATGTCAAACCTAGTCAACAGCCTTTGAAACACATTTCATTAGCATTCGGTGACAGAAAATGCAACCAGACAGAGAACCATGTAGAACCTGATTGTTGTTTCCTCAAAGCCTTTGTGTGTTTAAGAATGCTCGTGCACTAGAATAAACAGAGATGTTGGAGGGTTTATAGAACCTCTGTGGGCATTGATTTAATGTTTGCCATGAGAAAATGTTTCATTATTTAGGGTTTATGACATTTAAAAGCATGTTAGAATGTAGGTGGTGTGTGGGTGTTTTTCCGGTCTTTATACAAACTACAACATTATTGTCTTACTACAACCCTGTGATGTTTGAAAATGAACTTAAAGAGGCTTTTAAGTCACACTACACTGAGAAGGTTTTTTTGCTAAAAGAATATAACTTAGATGATGATGGTAACTTTTTTAGAATTCTAATTCATTATTAAAATATGCTTATTAATAAAATAGAAATTTTCAAAGACTAATGTATGACTGTTTTTCTGCAGCAATAATGAGAGGGGAATTACTTTTATTGTGTCAGAAAGTGATGCATGTAAATACAGGAAAGTTACACAGAATTGAAGAAAACTGAATTTGGGGCCTCATTAAACATTACCATAGAACACAGGAAATACAGCTGGGGAATCAAACTTCAATTACTACATTAACTCTATGTGATAATGCAGCCGAAAGGTGTGATCTCATAGGGTCCTCTATGCAGTGGGTGGCTGGTTTCCTAGTAGCCCCAGACATTGTACCGCAGCATTATGTTGTGGCTTGAAGAGTGAAGGTCGTGAATCTTCAGTAAACACTAGATGACACTAGGTAAAAACAATGGAAACTGTGACTACATGTTTTTAAAAGTGTTAGTGGCATTTTACTGCAAATGCATTTTCCATTGCGAGCATCATTTTCCAGTAACGGTAAGGCTTGCAAAAAGTGATTCATATTTCAGGTCTGATCCGATGACGGACAGTAAGTTGGTTTATATATTTATAGTAAGCTAGTTATATGAAAGGTATGTTGTACAAAAAGCAACGTATGTACAAAATGTGTATTCCATACACTGATACAGTATATATGAAAGAATTTATGAATACATACAGGCACTGCTGCTCAGGCTGGAGGACAAATAACTGCTGCCAAAGGAACTTCCAGCACCTCCTCCAATGCCTAGTCCTCCCCCAAGACCCAGTCCTAGACCGGACCCAAAACCTCCTCCAATGCCTCCACCCAGGCCGGCACCCAGGCCAAATCCACCTCCAAGACCCAGACCTGCACCTCCGCCTAGACCAGCACCTCCACCCAGACCTGCACCTCCTGCAGATAGGCCTAGACCTCCTGCACCCGCTCCTCCTACTGCGGTCTTAGACATGTGCACAGTAATGCCGCCTCCAGATTTTAGCCTGGCCACAAAACATATCCACTCATCATGTGTTGTGTTAAGTAAACCAAAAAATCATTTACTCAGATCTGATCTCCTCACCTGTTCTCCTCACTGTCCAGAAGTTTCTTGTAAGCTGTGATTTCAACCTCCAGGGACATTTTGCTGGCAAGAAGTTCCTGATATTCTTGACCATAATGAGTAATTTGCTGCAGAAAAGCCACATTTAAATTAGGTAAACTGTGAGGAACAAGTCAACTTTAAAACTTGTAATTTATGCAACCACAAACAAAATATTTGCATTCAAACAAGCTTTAAACACTCAATCATCTGTCCTCCATTGGTCAAACATGTAGCCACGCCCTAAACTCACGCCATTGGTTGAACCATTGTTGTTGTGTCAGGCCCTTCATACAGAATGCAGTTCTGCTTGGTTTCACTAGTATTTAAATTGCACACTTCCAGCTTTAATGAAGCAAAACAGTTTTAAGTTGAATAAATATTTACCTTTCTGAGATCATCAAGCTGAGATTTGAGAGTGAGAACTTGGTCCTGGTATGTTTCTGTGTGAGAACTGGAGTGTATCTCAGCCTCTTCCACCTGAGACTCCAGCTGCAGATTCTGTCATTGAAGAAAACATGAATCACCAAAACATCAAAATATATCTGTAAACGGTAGACTGGTGTGCAGGATTTTTGTGAGATACACATATACTCACCATTGATTTTAGTCTCTCGATTTCCCTGTGCACTGAGTCAATCTGTAGTTTGTAAACTCTCAATTCCTCCTTGGCTGAGGTGAGTGTCTGAGAACTCGGCTGAGACGAAACGGACATCAGGGAGAGCTGAAAAAGAGAAGAGAGGTTGCATGTTGAGCCATGGTACCATCCCGACGGGTGCAATATATTGACTCTCCACTAGGTGGGAGCAGTTAGCAAAAGATTAAATTAGTCTGACTTGAGAAGCGATGCCAATATATTTATGCACAAGGTCGTTAGAATTAGGGCTTGCAATAGAATCGAAAGCGAATTAAATAATCGAATTAAATACAGTGAATTCATTGAATCGCAATTAATAGCAAATATCAATATTTGCTGAAAAACCAAATGAAGATAATATTCACCAAATTTAATTCACAAACGCATTTAATTCGAGTACAAAATGAAATTGACAGCCCTAATTAAAATATTTACCCATGCCAAACCTTAAATTCTTATAAATTAACATACATTCTAAACGTGAGTTAGTAGCAGTTTGCTTATTTAAGACGTTTCATACACTATCTTGCACTGAGAGCAGGGCGTCCTGTTTACTGCGTTGAGCCAGAGTTTCATAGTGTGCTTTGACTTCCGCCAGTGCTGCGGTCAGATCCTGCGCCTGAGCCGCGTTATCCACAGAGATGGAGACTGCTGACTTCACTCCACCTGTCACTATGTTTCTCACCTCTTTCACTTTCTAACACACACACACACACACACACACACACACACACACACACACACACACACACACACTTAGGCCATTGGTACAAAGTAACCATGCATTATATCACCGCATACATAATGTTACAGATATATTGTATAAGTGTATATAAAGCTATATTGCAGGCTGTATATATATAAGGCTGCTCACTTACAGCATCATACACCTGCTTGGACAGAGCAATCTGATCCTCCAGACCACCAATGCTGGTTTGCAGCTCAAAAATGGTAAAATAGAGATTATCCACATCCTAATGGAGGAAAATGTCTGAAAGTCAGCACTTTGGAACTATATGAGATCTGTCGTAATGAGTCTGAAATGAGTTGAGACACATTTTTCTTACCTCTTTCAATGTAGTCCATTCTATTTCCAGACTCTTGGTTTGCCCTGTTTCCTCATCATACCTAACAAAAGAAGTGTGCATTCATTTATTTTTCAATAATTCTTATCCAGGTAATATATTTATTCATGATCCAAAATTACTTAAGCAGGTGGTTAAGATATAAATTATGTATAAATAATATATATATGCATATATATGTAATACAATGACATATATTATATATATGTATGTAATACATATATGTGAGTATATATGCTGTACATAAAAAACTTGTTACAGTATTAAAACTCATTACAGTAAAACTACTTACATACAGTAATACAATTACAGATACAGTACTAAAACTACATGAAAAGCAAATACATTTTCAAAGAAAGATGCTTCTAAAGTGCTTCTAATATCTTTAATGCTAGGGCAAACAGGGTTTTTAACACAAAATGATTTACTATTCATGACCTCAGGGTTATTTTGCTGTGATGAAAGAATTATGGCCTCACCTGGCCTGAACATCATCAATGATGCCTTTGTAGTGCTCTATCTCAGCGATGATGGCCTCTTTAGTAGCTGTGAGGCTGTCAATTTGGGATTTATATGTTCCGATGGCAGAGGTGAGGAGGATGGAGGAGCTGGCAGGTCCCCCCTGCTCTGGGTTGGTAAACATGGCAATCTTGGCTTTGAGTACTGCGTTGTGCTGCTCCAGTGAACGGGCCTGTGGAACATCAGAGATAAAGTCAGAGAAACCTAGAGCTTTAAGAACAGTGTTTTTTGGTTTGTTATCTGCGTTTTGGGAGTTTTAGCCCACCTTATCGATGAAGGAGGCAAATTTGTCATTGAGGGCCTGCAGTTCCTCCTTCTCCTTCATCCGTGTGACCTGCACTGTGTCTGGGGAAGGGAGTGTCGGGTCGATGCTGGGCACTGGACCGACACCTGCGTCCACTGTGGTGGTAGAACTGATGAAGGATGGGTTGAAACCGTAGCCTCCGATTTTGAAGACTCTGCCCCCCAGCCGGGCTCTGAGTGGAGCCACCCCAGCTCTAAGCCCTGCTGCTCTGACTCCTCCAGCACCCAAGCCTAACCCTCCACCTAGAGCAAGAGCACCTCCACCAACTCCTAGCCCTGCCCCTGCGGCAGCTCCAGCTCCAAAGCCTACACCCAGGCCTCCTCCCAAGCCAAGGCCAGCTCCTGCTCCCCTTGCCAAGCCGAGTGAACGGGACAGAGCCACGCTAACACCCCCACCGCTTCTGGCCCCAGAGAACAGACGGTTGCCTCCATAGGTGGCTCCAAATCTGACAGCTCCCCCACTGATGCGCATGCTTGTGTCTGCCATATCTGCACTCAGAGCTGGGGTCCAGGTCTTTGCTCAGGAGTCCTGGTGCTCAGTCAGGCTGTTGAACTCTTAATTTGTGCTTTAAATACACAGGTCTTGAAAGGGCTGACCAGGCAAGTTGCTGGTGATTTGCCCTAACTTCTGTCAGTTAAAGTTATACGCCCGGACAGAAAGACAAGCAAGCGTCCCCCCTGCAGGCACTGATTTCCCTAAAACATGTCTGAGGTAATTTAACAGCCTTGGTATGTGGAATTGAGAAAAAAACCAACCCTACAGCTACTTTGGCCATATTAAAATAACGTATTCTTGGATTGACAGATCGAAATACTTTTTTTATTTGTGCTTGGTCTTATTCTTGTGAGCTTGGGAGATAAACTGTGAATTTTATGTTACCAAGCAGACATGCTTGTTGGAAGAGCTTGTCATAAATCAAGTTGCCTGTGACAGTGAGAGGCAGGTGAGTTTTTTTTCTACCTCAAAGGATAAATTGCAGATGCAGAAAAACTGCTGACAAGTATGAAGCATGCTGTAACAGAGTCCATAGTTTACTGCTGGGTCAGTTAATACTTTGACTGTCACTTAAGCAGTTGAGATCTACGTATATTTGTTACGGAAATCAGCACCACAAATGAACTTGCAAGGCAAACAGAGACAATGGCAGGAAGCTCCTTTCATAACAAATAAAATATGCTAGGGTCAGCTGCACCCAAAGCCTGCGTTCAGAAAAACAATAACAGTGATTTCCCAGAAAATTCTGTCCTAGGAGAATTGCTGCCTCTACTGATGGTGAAATGCCATCCAGAAAATGCTTATGTATCTCTGTAGATAATCAGAAACTGTACTGAAAATAACTGTAATAAAAAATTACTGTAATGAAAAAAAATCAATTCTAAATCATGAACTTTTCGCACAAGATATAACTTAATGTGAGCCCTACTGTGTACATGAAAGCTCAAATTCTAAGATTGCTGATGAAATACTTTAGTTAATACAGATTCAAACATTACAAACACACGTCATGAAATTGTGAGACATCTGAATACACAGTATATCTGTATACATGAATAGTGCAATAGGCTCTCAGTTTAAAAACTCAGGGATAATAATGAGACTAACAAGACAGGAAAAGAATTATGTTGGAAATTTGCCTGAAACTGTTTTGTCAAACTGTCCAATGGGAGGATGTAAATTATTACCAAATGATCTACAGCTTGGCTTGGACTAAGAGAATGTTCTTATATTGAACACATTCTAACTGATGTGTTCAACCACCCGTGTGTTGTCAACTCTGTGGTGGCTGATACAAAGGACAGAACAATCTTTATCCCTGACAGACCAACACCGCTGTGGAAAATGAGTGACATAATAAACATGGCAATGCAACAACTCTCAACTCGTTTACATCTAGTCAAATAAGCTTTATTTTTCTTTACAGGAAAATCACAATCATTACAGTACATATTTTAATAACACAACAGAAATGAATCTGAAGTTTAAATGGTGATGGTTTAGTACCAAGTAAATGTGCTTTAATACTGATATGATTAACATGTTTCTGCTCATGGTTATGAATATGCAAGATGCAGTAGGCTAAACAAAAAGTGCATTGAGCACCTGTCTAGGATCTATAGGGCACCCATACTTTTTATACAGTTCTGTAATATTCTTTCATTTTTATTTACAAATAAACAGTGTAATAATCTAAGCTAATGTTAATCTTATATCGTTCCCAACCCGATTAGAGAAAGTGAACAGAGAAAACAACCAGCACCCTGGACAGTGTCTTAAGAGAATCTCAGTTCAAGATTCCTTTAAAGTCTTTAACCATTGGCCCAACGTGTTTAACCATCAATTGATTTTCACTTACAAAGCATAAGGCTACTATCAGATTAAAATGAGTCATTGTTCATTGTATACATCCAAACTTGTGCCTCTTCATCATTTTTATCTCCCAGTATAAACACAAATATCTCCAAGACGTTCGTTTTACATATTTACAAACGCGTTTACAGTTGAGGACACGGCTGCTCCTTCAGGCATGTTTTCCTCTCGGTGTTTCCATCAGTATTTGTCGGTGGAGCGGGGCGAACGATCAAGCAGCGACCCGATGCAGGATTCGCCCTGGGCGGGATGGAGGAGCCACAGTTATCCCGCTCATACTCCTCCTGCGCCTTTTGCATCTTCCTCTTCTTCATCTTGCTTTTGTGAAAGTGGTACGTTGTCAGTGAGAGTAATATAATCCCTATGATCACCGATCCCAGCACCAGCAGAACGACAGTGGACGAGAAAGGCTGGAGCGTGTGTTGAACTTTCTCCACGCGTGTCCCGTTAGTCTCGGACGCCCCGATAAAAGCGCCCCACGAAATCTCGGATGCGGTGGACTTCATTATTCTCAGTGCGTCTCTTTTAAAAATCAGACTAGATTCCCAGTATCCTCCAAATCCAAGCGAAAAAATAATCGATATCCTTTAGGCAGAATTCACTGTCAGTCGGAGAACATTTTTTTTAAATGACAATCCTGAAAACGAAAAAAAGGAAAAAAATTAAAACGGATAAAAATACGCACTAAATCATTTAATTCACTTTATTAACTAACTGCCAAGACAACAAAAGTAGCCGACCACAGCTACCAAAAAATATTTTAAATAGTTTATGGAAATTAAGATCTGTAATAATACAAGTCTGTAATAATCTGTAAGTTAAATGTTTTGCTCGTACCTGATAACAGTCCGGTTCCGTTAGTTCATAAATTGCTGTGGAATAAGGTGTTGGTTTGGAAGGATGACTTCCCACAGATCTCTGACGTAGCCCGTATTCATTACGTATTCCACGAGCCTTGGACCCCAAATAATCACCAGCCCAGGAGAGCGTGCCGATTAATCGACGATCTGACGCGTGCTTCCCTACGAATTTTCGCAATTTACTTTTAATGACGCATGAGGTTTGGCTTTCGCATTCGGCCAAATAATTCCTGGGAGAGCGAACATTTGGAGCACCAAAGGCTAGTGAATCAATGGAGTGCTCCAGTAAACACTTCACAGAGAGGGATCGTGTGGACGTGCATGTAAATGAGACAACAGCAAAGAAAAAATAACTCCCCGGAAAGATGCAGCTAGAGAGATGGTGCTGTCCAGTGCTGAAACTATACACGCATAAACTTGTCTCATTAAAACAGCCCTCTGAATAAAATGACGCTGATGCCCATTCAAGGGAATCAAATTTGTGTCACGGACGCCACAGGGTTTCTTTGATGTCTGTTTCACAACTTCAAGAGGAACAATACTTCCCTGGAGCATCTGTAGCCTCAAACAGACCAAAGAAAGCCAAAATGGTTTTTGTAAGAAATTCTCTATTTCCTTTCTAATAGTTCTGCCTAGCTTGACTGTCTGTCATCAGGAAGAGATCTGAACACATTTTGAAACTAAAGACACAATTGCTTTATAATCTTCACCTAGACCAGGAGCCAATAAGCAATTCAATAACGTGTCACTGACCTTAGAACGCACTATGAATCGATGTGAACCTGTTCAACCCGGCAGGCTCAATATACATTGAGAAATGTGTTCTTAAGAAATGTGGAATATAATTCACAGATTTCACAATGAGGCTGTCACCATGGGAAATAAACAATAAAGCTACACTCACAGCAGAGAAGATAAACACAATCCTGGCATCTTGTTAACTGGCTGGGCTGTGGATCATAATTCTGCATTGTTTTACAATGTTACAACTACAGAATATGAGAGGAGCACACCCATATGTATCTGAGTGATGACAACATTGCATATCTCATCCTTTTCCAAAAAGCAGTGTAGTGAATCCATAAGCCTCAACTATACCTCTGAAACAAATGAGGCACATCCATATTAAAACAAACTGACCAGCCCAGCTACTTCTGTTCACCGAGATAGTTCACCACAAATGAATATTCACTCATCATTAACTCACTCTCATGTTACTCCAAACCCATATGACCTTCCTAAAACAAAAGGAGATAGAATGTTAGAAGTGACAGTCTCGGGCACCATTCACTTTCATTGCATGTGAAGAGAAGGGCAGCAACATTTTTCCAAATTTCTTCCCTTGTGTTTCATGAAAAACCTTGAAAGAAATACAGAGGGTGCATAGTATGACAAAACGAATGTCATGTTAGGTAAAAAAATCTGAATTTGTGCATCTGAATCACCAGCACGTCCGCATGCATCTATGGGTGCTGACTGCTACACAGAAACGGCTGAAGTGCTACATGCTCCACAGTGCTGAAACAGTCATTAGAGGGAGAAATAGCACCCAGGGAAATAGCTTTCCAGGCAGGACGCAGGCTCCTAATAAACTCACGTCTGTGATGGATGACTCTGCACCCACAAACCCAGAACACAAAGAGAATCTATGCAGCCCGGTCATACACAAACACAATACATCAAGGTACATGACTGTCAGCACCACCGCTACACTCAGTGTACTGCCTGCCTGCGGTTGTTGGTTAAAAATGATAAGTGATAAGAATCAAAGTATAAACAAGTAGTCAACCAACTACACAGATGAAGTAAAACATTAAACAAGGCCCACTGTGAGGAGTCATTCCTAAAACACCACGCTCATAATTTTTTTTTACTGTGAATTTTAAATTGTTCCACCACTTTTATTTGAGCTGGTGTCCCCAGGTGCCTTGCACTCAAACTTGTAGCTTCTAAAATAAAACTAGTAATTGAATCAAGACAAACTAAAGGCGTTTGCTTTTCAATTTTTATTTGAAGTTAAAATATTCTAACAAAGCATACTTTCAAACTGGTTTCAATGTACAGGTTTTTCCCTATGTACTTGACATCACGTTTCATACTGTTGTTTCATATAGCAATAAGTTAATGACATTAAGAAAATTACATCATAAATGCACAAACGTAAGCATTAGCAATGAATATGCAATGTGACATGCTAATGGTTTATCACACTTGAAAACGTTTCATACTGTTTGACAATGTAGCAGAAATCAGCATATCTAAACTCTGAGTAATGGTTTTACCAAATGTATCAAATTAAGTTCATACCCTCACATAAGCTAAATCTCAATCATACACCCTTTTATGTAAATACATTTAAATGACAACACATAGCATATTCATTTTTTTAAAGGTACAGCATTTAAATGCTACAGCATAAGAATGACCCAGGGCAACCATGTTGAACAGCTGCTGTACAATATAAGCAATGAGTCAATAGAAATTCATTGTCATTGGGGAGAAACGAGATTGAAATGAGTAATACGAATGATTAGGTCTCATGGCACAACGGAACAGTGCTGATAATTTGAGAAACTGTCATTAGCGCGTCTGAAAACAGGGACTCTAGTGAATACAGAGGATTATTGGATAAGGTCACCGTTGAGTAATGCAAAGTTATGCTGGTACTAAACTCTGGCTTTTGTAAACCCAATCCGAGCCTCCTCCTGACACGAGCTGGCTGAATGCAGATAACCAGACAACTCGGCAGGGCTGGATTTGTGTTGAATAGGGGACAATAATTACCAAGCTAGAAGTTCTCTTCTAGAACCCTCCATTTCAATTTCACACACAGAAATTGGGCGAGTAAATCACACATTAAGTGGCGTTTCAATGTGACAGGAAGGCAATATTCAAAGCAGAAATAATGAGAACAGTTTAACAGTAATAGGTTCTAGATAGCACCTGGGACTTCTCGGTGTTTCTCTATCAAGACTGACATCAGCTATGCTGCTTTTTTTGCTTCACTGCAAAACAAGAGTTTTTTGGTCATTTGAGGCTGTCTGGCAAAACGCCACATGAGAATTCATTTCCTGTCTCGAACAGGAAAGAATGTAAAGAAAGGGGGAAAAGATAGAAAAGGAAAGAAATTATAACCTGCACAGACACAAACATAAAAGTAAGTAATACACCGAATCTTATTCACTGTCACATTCAGGGTAAGTTTTATTAGGTACAAGATTTTTTATATAATGTATAAACCCATCATACAGGTACTATGAACAAGCATCCATTGCAACGTGGGTACTGAGAAAATGGTCCCATTACAAAACGCACTAACTGTGGCCGCCAAGCAAATGCAAGGCAAGCTCCTCATCTTCAGCTAATGAGAGGCCAGTGTCCAGAGGAGTTACTGTGGACTCCTGCCTGGGCTTCTTTCTGACCACCTGTCTCTGCTGTACTTCATCGTCATCATCATCTTCATCACTACCGTCACTGCTGAAACGTCTCTTCCTGTCGTGGTCTGACGCATCGCTGTGAGATACAGAAGAAAGTTAAAGCTGAGATGTGAGACAGAAGACAAGAAGACTAGCTGAGATACATGCTAAGCGGTTCTGAACAAACTTTTATAATTAAATTGCTTCTGTGTTGTTGTTGTCATAATGATCAGTGTCATTATTATACCGTACTTGTGTGTTGAGGTTACTGGAAACTGCAAGTCCCAACGCAGCTATATATAAACTAATCCAAAATTAAAAACAAACATACTGCTGTGTGGCAAAGGAAGCCATTTTTTGCACATCCTCCATTTTTGGTTATTTGCAGCGCAGTTATTTTGAGCGGTTTAATTATAGAAAGTGACACTGTTTCTCTCAGCAGTGTTAGAAATGAAGTATGTTCAGAATATTTCCAATGGGAATTTTAATGCCTTTCTGGCTATTTTACATGAGCTTCTGAAGTTTGGCGGTATGAGATATAAGAAGCACCAGCACATTTGAGTTGCTACAAGCTGAACATCTGACACATCTTCTGCTCGATTTTGGATACTCATTCAAACTCTTTCACATGTTAAAACCATGAAGAACTGAAGCTGCTGACAGATCAGAACTTCATTAAATCAGAAGGTCTTAAATGTTCCCAACTTAATTAACTGAGTAGAATAGAGCAATCATGTGCATCCAGGACAACTAATGCTATTAAAGTCCTGCCAGGAGATTTGGGACCATGAGGTGTGAAATGTGATCTATCCTCCGGGCTGTACCAATCAGGTCTCTAGCAAACACATTGTTAGCATGTTAAAGATACAGTACACATACAAATGAAAACTTCTTACAAATCTATTTCATGGTTTCACAAGACATGGAAAAGGTGCACAAATTGTTATGCCTACCCCTTTTCGTAGTGCTTTTTGTTCACCCTGAACGGTCATTGCATGCAAATCATGCTTAGGTATGCACTGAAAACTCCTTAAAATTGTTTTTTATACTGTTTTGTAAATAGGCAGAATTTCATTTTTGGGTGCACTATCCCTTTAAGGCCAGCGATTGCACCCAGTTTCAAATCACTGTTTCCACCCAACTCAATGATTTGGGATCAGTATGAACAGCTCACACTCCTGTGAAGCCCTCATCACGACTAGACCAGAGGCATGAAAGTCTGAGAAGAGGAAACTCAGTGAAGCAGAAGGCTTTAAAAGATATTCCCAAAGACTTCAACAGCATCTTGATGGTCTGGGCACAAAGCTCCAGCAGGGCAGAGGTGGAGCAGGGTCAACAGGATCCCATTAGATTCAAGGCTGAGGGGGGGTGGCGGAACTTCAGACAGCACGACTAGGAAGACGGGTGTCACAACAGAAATGAGGTGAGGGTTAGTGACACGGCTGGCTCCAGTCCCAAACATAGAGCCTTCAATATGACGGGAGAGAAAGTGGGCGAGAGACGCAAAGGAAGTGGAAGAAAGAGAGATTTATTAGATCTACAGCACGGAGCTTCTCCTGCATTCAGCAAGTGTAGCCATGCAGTAAACACCCGCACACAGTCATTAATCAGAGCCATCGCTGCTGTCTGTGCTGCATCACCTGCACCGCAACACCACAAATCACTCGCTCGCTGTGTGTGGATAATGTTGGGAACCTCACACACTTTTTTTTTTAAACATGATTGTCATGACGTTCAGGCTGCGCTAATGGTTGTTGAGTGTGCGTTCATCCAACGCGAACAAACTAAAATGCAGAGCACGTGTTTCCCGTTTGGAGGCGCAACTAAAACTGCAGCACAAAACACAGAGCAAAATGTGTGATGTCATGCCTATAC